>DWFO01002804.1:0-13157 GCA_018246595.1 Mimoniades nurscia nurscia | reverse complement strand
ATATGCAGAAAACTAATTAGTAATGACACCGATATAATAAAGTGATTATTAAATTCGTTTTAGGTTGCTGTTATACCAGCTGGATCTAGAAATGTGAAGATCCAAGAAAAAGTTAGCCCTGGAAACTTTATTTCCATAGGAAGTGCGAAATCGAGAAAAATTTATCTTACAGGGGCCAGGTATGATTGTCATTCGTTGTAATTTAAAAGTGTAAAATAAAACTAAGCAACTTGATGTTCTCGTATTGAAATATTCTATATTTCTTAGGAACGCCACTTTGACAGAATACTTCGTAGCGGGGGCCCAAGCGATCTACGAGAGAGATCGTGATTGGGAGAAAGTACGAATTTCTGGACCGATTTCCGAGGATATCAAAGTATTTGTAAGTAAAGAAATAAGACTAGAATAAAAAGTAATTTTACGCATGGAATTATAGAAACACACTGCGTATACGTTGTGTTACAATAAAAAAAAATCATACCGGTAACATTAAACTTGAGATTCAAAGAAAATTACACAAAATATACGTTAAAATTCATATACATGAGCAAAATGTAATCTAGTTTAGCCATGTACGGTGCGCGTCTCTTTTATGTATTATTAAATATACTTACATATCGTTTCCGCTCTGAATATTGCGAGCATTACCATTTGCTGTTATTGAATACTAAAATAATTCATAGGTGACTATATAACATAATAGATTAATGAATAAGGTGTTTCCAGCAACGGATCTATCGAGGCAAGCACCGCAACCCCGGCGTGACGTACCAGTACACGGTGGACAAGCAGCAGCTGCGGCGGCGCGTGGCCTACCGCCTGTCGGACTGGTCGGCGTGCTCGGCCGCGTGCGGCGACGGCCGCCAGCACCGCCACTACCAGTGCGTCGACGAGCGCCAGCGTACGTGCTCATCGTTATAATAACACATGGCGATCACGCCGACGGCCCATTTGATAGGTGGTCAGTGGTCACAGTCGCCTATAGACATTTTCAACTTAAAATCATAGATGAGTGACGAACCACTGACCACAAGTATAAGAAGACTAACCTAACTAGCCTATTAATACCCTGTATTATTATTTGGTGTTACTTATAGTTGTTTTATGAATATAATGCAGAGGTAGTGGAGCAGTCGCTGTGCTACCACATCGAGCCGCCGCGGCACGAGGCGCTGATGCAGCGCTGCCGCCAGCCCGCCTGCACGCACTGGTGGGTCGGCAACTGGCAACCCTGCAAGCCCTGCCATATGCCGGTAACACCACGTTCCGTTACTAAATACTCCATTCAATTCATATGATTCTTTTCATATTAGCCCGCGTATACTGTATTACTTATTTAGTGGCAAGTGTTTAGAACACAAGTTATTAAAAGACAAGTACGATTAGTTTATAAGTCGACATTTTCTTTTCACAATAAGGCCATCCGATCTATACTTATAATCTTACAAATTAATATTAAATCTGAATGACATTATTCATAATATCAGATTCAGTCATGATTTTTATCTTATTTATTTAAAATATATATAAGTATGTACATCATTTTAAGTTCATTATTTGTAACTCAATAATGGGCATATGTATACCAAAATCTGACAGCTAACAACACTAAAAAGCTATAAACATTATTGACAATAAAACATGATTGATTGCTTGTTCGACTAATTGATTGATGTTTTAATAAATTGCAGGGTGAAGAAGCAATAAAACAACGAAACGTTCACTGTGTGAACAAAATATCGAACCACGTCGTGGACGATTCTCAATGTGAGTTGGCAACGAAGCCAATAAACACAATAAAATGCGTCGACATACCGGCGTGTTAGCGACGTTCCGTTTACGAGTCCAAGCGAAGGCTATGGACTCGCACATAAAATGAATGAATAAGCTACGGAACTAACGATCGCAACGACCGATAGGACCGAACATCCTATTCATACACAAGTTATGGAATAGCGGTGGAGACTGAAGCCTCTACCTATGATAGTGAAGTGCACGTGCATTGGACATTGAACTGCAAAGACTATAAAAATTAGGTCAATGAAGTTGATTTGTGAACTTTTGAGTGATCGACCAGTGAATTCTACTTGTTTCCTTTGTCTCCGATAAAAATAACCCAGCGAATAAGCATATATACGTTGTATGTGCAATGTACTCGAATAGAATCACTGTGGTGATGTGCGAATCTCGCAGGTACACGATGCTCTGCAATTACCACTTACTGCCATATTATATAAGTAATTTTTAGTTTTAATGTAAGTCGTCGCTTAGATTTTAACAACTAATAATTATAATATTTTTTTATATTCTGTAACATCAGTATTAGAGTGGTGTATGATTTCCTTTTTTAAATTAAAAAAAAAATATTATTATACATATATGTATACAGCAAATGTGACGTGAAAATGTTATGTAGGTTTTATAAAAATTTTGGACCAAAAAATATTTAAGAAATCAAATTCACGTTGCCATCTTCACGGTTACTGCCAATATGACACTTGTTTAATTAAATAAAAATTAAGTAACTAAATAATTAAGTTAACGCGCTTAGATAATAATACTTTTTAGACAGAGTTCATGTTTTTTACAAAATGGATTGCTGTTAGTCACATGCCTTGCGTACTACATTTCATTTAAATACTATATAAATCGATACGTAACTTTTTAAAGCATAAAAATAACTAGTCACGACATTCAAACGCTGCTTGTGGCAGCTATCTGCGATATGCTTGCAAGTAAATTAACGTTGTATTGTTTAGTATCCATATTCTTGTGTTGTATCATATTCATTTTATTAAAGTATCATATTCCATGATCACATCACATACTTAAAACAATAAAAAAATAATTTTGATCCATTGAAACGATCTAGAATCGTAAGATACACTTGCCCTCCTGTTACACGAATTAAACCGTGCAAAATTTCAACTTTTCCATCAGTATCATTCCTGAAGGGGAAGGAAGTGTTTAAGATCATAACTAAAACAGTTATACCTACTGAAAAAAATTAAATGTTTGAATCATCGGTGATTAGTCTTTAGGCTACCGAGTGAATACGGAAAGTAGTATTTTATTTGGTAGTACCTAACTTTTCACTTTGAGTCGAAAGAATTTTGATAAAATTCACCGATGCTTCAGTGGTAAGAATCATCAGGCAACACCTTCATCGATCAATTTGTGGAACCATTTTAATTTCACTCATCGTTTAAAACTAACATTAACTCACGTCTGTAATTATTAAAATGGTACATGTTTCACGTTATGCAAAAGTATCACATTGACGTATTATGATTGTGTATTTATTTACAGGTGGCATTAAAATTTGTGCATTGTTTTTACAATGTTTGTTTCTTTTCCCCTATCCTTCTACTCGCGTCATTTGATAACCAGGCCATTTATGTACACCGACCTACTATCCTACATTTTTAAAATGTAAATGCATTGTTTTTTTTTTAATATGAAAAGAGTACAATGTGTAATGAAATTTTAAGACAAGAATAAATGTATTGTTTAAGACCGGCAAATGAGACTACAGCGGTTACATGTGGCAACTACCGCCCATAGACGTATAATATTTAAAAAACGCAGCGTTTTTAACAGCAAGACTGGGATTTCTTGGGCAACAAGATTTACCTATTTCACACAACCCTCAACACACCCTTAGAAATTAGTCGAGTACTAATTTTCCAGTCATATTAATTTACATTTACATAATTTATTTATTTTAAAAGTAACTTTTTAAATAATTTACATAATTTATTTATTTAATTACAATTATGAAACATTTATCAATGTGAACATAAATAAACTGTATTTCAAGGTTTTTGCAATAGTAGTGCACCTTTGATCACGTCAGAGTGGCGCGGTAAGAAAACTTAATCACATTTTAACTGTAATTTTACTGACATTTTTATATGTCCCGAGATTAAGTGAACGAAATGTTATACAGCATCATTTGAAGTACTAGCTATTTAAATATATTTTTTTTAAGTCCGTTACTCTAATACTGTCAAAAAAATTGAAATCATGAAAACAAATTTTAAACCTAAAGAAATCTGAGAGAATATTTCGCAAGATGAAACCTATGGAGACAAAATTTAATCTTCAATGTTTCATTTTTGAGAAAGGGTTATATCGTACACAGATACTTGATACCTAATATAAAAACACAAACAGTTGATCGATTAGCATTTATTAATTTGGCTTATTCGCGTTATGACACTCACCACATAATCTCCATTTGGATTGTGACCAAAAAATATAAAAATAATACTGTCCATAATCTCTGTATTAAACTCTCTCAACTGTAACCATAACAGTCGGTCACTTATCGTGCCCACGATTACTAACCTTATGATAATCACGTAAAATGAAACGTGTGAATATAAATAAAAGTCTCAATTCTTTTGGAATAACATATTCATACAATATTTTAATACAAAAACTATAACCATAAAAAAACTTTCGAGCCAATCATAACGCGAATAAGTCTCTAATTTTACCTTTGAGAATCATTTAGACACATAATTAATAAATATAAAATTTTCCATTAAGCATTTCCAGCGCTTGTTTCTTTTGTAAGGAGGGCTTCGGATGACACATCGAATCGTATATTTTTCTTTTTTGTTGGATGTTTCTGTAAAACATACACCAATGTAGCGATATTGGTATTGGCATATTGAATAAAATCGGGTTCGACGGAAGATTGTTTTACATGTTGTAATACCTTTTCCCTACTGTTCTTTGGATCTGCATTTTTCGAGCGTTCCTTTTCAAGATCTGTGTGTAGGGCTGCCAACTCGGTTGTTAACTCCGCTTGTTCCGCGCGCAGTCGCTCGACTTCAACCAAAATCTCTGCTTTGTCTTTCACTAAAATCAATACACACACTTCATAATGTCTCTTCGTTCATAATTATTAATATTATTGATATCAAAATCATTGGTATTTTTGGTACTGATAACACTATTGTAATTATCATATCTGGAGTTGTATTTATTTCTTTCAAATGCGCGGTAGATTTAAACGACAATAAAAAAAAATCGCACTTAACACCAATTTTATATGTACATTAAAACTTTAATAAACATAAAAATATAATAATACAAATATTTAAATACCCGCCTCATATAAGGTTTTTTTATTCTGATAATTGTACATTATGAGTAGTAACTCAAGTATCTAGTAAGATGTGATAATTCCCATTGCTTCAGCGCAGACAATATTTTTGACAATTTTCGTGTGGTAACAATATAGTTATATTCATTTTTTCCACGTCGCGCCCCTCTATAGACTTAAGACTCAAGCAGAATTTTGAAATATTTTAATTTTGTTGAAATATTTTACATTATATCGTAATCTATAAGTTCAAATAACATGCTGTAAAGTATAAAATTTGTCTTCGTAAAACAGTCTTCAAGATGAATAAGTATTAATATGTCTGCTCAATAATAATGCTTAAAAGTCGCATTTTAATAATTTTTCTTTACAAAATGCATTAATTTAATGTGGTTAAGATATGAGATAGATATATAGCGCCCTGGACTTTTTTTAATCTACCAATTACCTGTGTGTATATTTGTAGTAAATAGTACTTACGTATAATTACATTAGCTATTACGCTAATGCACGGGGATAAAGCAATTCGACTTTTTCTTACGATTTACTTTACTAATAAAATTAACTAAGGCTAACTAAGAAATCTAGCGTTATTCTAGCTATGGCCTTCCTCGTGAGTGTGGTTAGCATCATATAAAAATAATTTGTCAAATATGATTGATAGTTCCCGAGATTAGCGCGTTTAAACAAACAAACGAACTCTTCAGCTTTACATACTACATTAGTACAGATGAGGGTTATGAAAATTGGAGGCATATACAGACAATGCCCAGCCCGCTCTGGCTTGTGATCTGACCTGCGGAACATATTGAAAACATAGACGAAAAATATAAAATAAAAACACAATCGCATTGCAGGTGACAGAACTAAAATTGAACGATAATGTATCACACGTACTCTGACCTATCGACAGCTTACATAAGGTTACAGATAATTATAGTATACCCTCTACCATCTGTGACTTCGATTATAATCTGAACTTTGACCCGTAAAGAAAACCCGTTTGACCCGAAAAGTTATCCAAATTGATTTAATGTACATACAGAAACTAACGAAAAGGCACATGGACCTATGAGGCACAAGGAGTTCTTCGCAACTGCGCGCTGTTTATAATATAATTCATTAATATTTGTAATCGCGCTCATATCTGCTTACGGACCAATTAGTTCACGATACCATAGCACACGCTTGGCCTAGATTGAAATGAGATTACTGTGTGAAATTACCACTAAACAAATTTTATACGCATGCATGTTTTCATAATATATATTATGTACTTACTTTCCCCTTGTCCCAATATATTACACAACTTTTTATTTCGAGATTTTACTGTTAAGAGTTCTCCTTTCAAACGACTAATCTCATCTTTCAAATCGGATATTTGTTTATCTTTTTTCTCTAGAGCGTCTGCGAATTGCACTCTCGTTATGATTTCATCTGATACATTCAAACGATTTCTGACTGTGTCATCCATTTTGTCCTTTAGTACATAGTTTTTCGTAGCGTCCTCCACTCTTTCGAAAAACGCTGTATCCTTTTCAGGGGGAGTTCGTTCTTCTAAAGTAGATTCAAGGTGATTTTCATCTAAAAGTAAAATTAATTAAATATTTTTTTTTAAATTAAATTTGAAAATTAAAAATGCTACACCCATTGCATTAGATATGAGTAGCCAAACATTCTGTTTTCCCCGGCATGCCCTGGATTTTGTAGTGTCCTCTTGAGATGTCTTGGACAGTGTTTGAAGCACTGTGGCAAGGTCATATATTTTAAAATACGCACACTATTTTGACTATTGCTATGTTATGGTTGTTTTTTTTTAATTAAAGTAGTTTTGTATTTTAATTGTTTTATTTTAACTTCTATAATTTTTGCACATAATTTTATTTACTTTAATTCTGACCTAATAAAATTATATAATTTATTGTTAATAAATAAATTACTTCAATTTAACTATTGCTACTGATGAACTGCATCCTGTTTTTAAACAGATATATGCTGATTTTCCAACTACAAATCCTAGTTTTTGACGTTTGAACTTGATAACTATACATTACATAAGAGAGATCCCCACTAAACTATAAATATCTGTATTATAAATAGAAATAATTTTATGCAATATTTAAAAGAAAATGTTACATAAGACAACATTGGGGAATAGGTCTTTACTAAACAGTGGAATATATTTCTATTCCCAAATATAGCAAAAGATACACATTTTTTTATATTCACCATTCCTCTAGTTAATGGGCATAAGCAATTAAACATTTGCAAAATAAGACTACCTTTGAGCCATAATTCAGCATAAGAAGTAAAAGCTCATTTCCTCTATACTAAAAAGTGGCATATATTTACATGTATTAATATTAAAATATTTAAAATGATTAAAACAGAAGGTTACTAAACAAAACAATATCTCTACCGACCCTTTGGTTCATCAGCTGTGATCATATCATTGAACTGATGCAGACTCATGATGGTTTTCTTTTTCAATTTCTTGTTTCCCACACGAGGTGGCTCTGTTGTCTTCTTCTCCATGTGTGCCTTTTTCATCTGCTTATATACATCCTTATTCTCTTCATAATCAAGCTTCGATAGAATGATCGCCTTAAAATGTACAATGTTCAAGTTGTTACACTATTTGATAACATATATCTATACATTCTATAAAGTATTTATATTACCTATTTGATATACTATTGTGTTTCACTCGAGTACATTATTGCTTAGAAGAATTTTGCAGCACCTGAAACTTGGCCTAATGTCCCCCTGTATTCAAACAGGTATAGATTTGACGCATTTGACTAAATTTCCTGGCAGCCTACCAGCAGCAGCATAGGTGATTAGAGAGCTCATGCTATGTGATTCCTATCTTGCATACCCAGAGTGGGAATAATGGGGCAAGACCCCGTTAGAAAATATCTATGTCCAACAGTGAACTTGGGCTGGCCAATGATGATAATGACCAAGATTTTTCACACAAATTTATTAATACTTTTTCAGTCCTGTTAAAGTGTTTAAAAATACTTAATTAGCATTTATCTATATAATTAAAGCAATCCTCTATTGTGCATTACATTATATCCTAGCAGTTTTGCTCAGAAAAATCTCATCCAGGATAGTAAAGAAAGGTTCATGACATCATTGTAGGTATAGATAATTGTTTCTATCAGTTCAAGGTTCAGATGAAGTGAGTAAATTGTCATATCTATTAAATCACTCTTTTCAAAACAAATTTCATTAAAATTACAATAAAGTTATTTACCTGCTGTAATTCTGTTTCATAGTGTCCATCTACCAACTCCTCATCCTTCTGTTTCCACGTCTCCCATTGATCATCTGAGGCAGTGGGCACCTTACCTTTACGTTTCTTTTGAGCTGATGTAGACTGTAAGTCATTAATGGATATTTCAAGTTGTAAAAGCAATGAATTATGAAAAGGCACAAAATTGAGTGCTTGCAATCACAATTCAGGGTATACACATTACTTTTATTTATATTACAAATTCCAAATGATGCTAAACCTTCCACAGCCCTGATATGGCTGCAAATATAGTATAAAACAGAGCATTACTGGATACAATCAAAATCTGTTTACTAATGTGAAAGATATAAGAGTTCGTTAATATATTACATGACTACTTAAGAGGTTAGTCTCATCCGTTAATATTAGTAGAAATATTTATAACAATGAAATATACAGGGACCTTCCATTCAGGGCCAAAGGCAGTTGCGCTATTTTAAAATGTATCAAAACAAACTAAAATTAGAGTAGAATAGGTCAGTATCCTCATTTACTCCAGTTGAGGATACAGACATATACCTAGTACAGGTTTTTTCGGGTTACAGCCATGAAAAGGCAAGTAGATGGACGATAACAATATCTTCAATGTTAGAAAACTAATACAAACATACTTGCGGCTGGGATTTGTTTACGTTATTCTTGGCTTTTTTAGCCGGTTCCGACTTTTTGCCATTACTGGCTTTAGTTTTCTTAGATTTTTGGTTTTCGGCTGGGAAATCATCGTCCTCTATTTTGAGACCAGCAAAGCGCGATTGAACGACGAGAGCGGCCATCCTGCAAAGACTAAGTAACCAAATAAAGATTTTTATAAGCATTTAAAAATTATTCACGTCCGATTTCGTAATAAACAAAGAGCTGTAAAATAAAACAATACGAGCTAAAAATCGCGAACGTCGAAGATGTAGTAATATAAATAAATACAGATGTTTACAATAAGCTTAAGTCGTTGCGCGTATAAATAGTATTACCTTTTTCTTTAGAAAACTTTAACAAAAACTACTTTAATTTGTTGCCTTATTTAGTTTTTTTTTATTTTTAATAAAAAGGGACGACTATTGTTTGTTGTAGGTAGAACTGACACCTTTTTAATGTAAGAATTTTCGGCTGAGGATTCACTTCTTTCAGCCTGTTTACATACGTATTTACACTGCTATAAGTATAATACAAAATTGTAAAATATGAATAATAACATTATGTAAAACTTTTGGGTGCATGTTAAGCTACATAAACATTTATTTTCGTAAAGAAGGAAAACTCTAAAATGATACCCAGAAATAATTTAGGGTACCAGAAAATAATTTTACACCATTAATTAGACATTGTCATTTACGCTCATAAACATATCTTCTATAGATAACATAACATAACTCACGCCTATATTTCTTCGAAGAGATAGGCAGATGAGTCTAATATTTCCACTTTTCAGTAGTTATTTCTGTCTCTTGGATTGTACGGAAATATTCTCCAATTGATGTATGGAACATGGATTAGGCCGCTAAACCACTGACGTTTTACGAGCGTTGGCGTTCGTCCAACGTTTTCGCAGCGGCGACGCTGCGTAGACGCGACGATAACGTTGCGTTTGTTTAGGAACAGGTAGAATCACGCCGTCCACTCTGTGTGGCAATTTAAATATCTATCTATATATATCTGTGTGGCAATTATCTTACCTCAAAGTTATAACAATCCTCGCTTCTGGTGACACTGAAACCCTGATTGTATGTCATTTTAAATCACTTCTAAAATTTCATTAAATGTAGTCTTAAGCATACGCAACGGATATAAATACCCAATAATATTATGGTGTACCTGAGCACCAACGACACCGCCAAGTGTTTGTAAGGTAGCCTTATTCAGGTCTATTTATATTTTTGATTAATATATTGTATTGCAACATAATCTCTAACCACTGTAAATACTGTAATACGAATCTGTAACTTATGAAATAAAGAAGAATAATTATTTATGATCGCGGCTAATAACGTTGTGTTGTGACATCTTGGTGAAGCGGGTAAGTTTGAACTGATTCAACGTGACATTCAAAGTTAATGTGGGTCTCTCAAAACAATAAAGCAAAGAGAAGGAAAGTTAACCCTGCACAAGTTCCTATGACAAAAACATTCTTTGCAAGGACTCAGTTTAATAAGCGTTACCATCCCTTATGTTAAAAGGGGAGGGGGAGAAAATTTTTTCTGTGTTTTATTGATAACCAGTAGTATCTAGCTATAAAAAGTAGGAATTTTAACCGTGGGCTGCATACTTTAGTCTTGGGTCTCAGGAGGGTAGTGACTCAGAGTCGTTGCGTGCCCGGTGTACGGCAATAGGCTCACAACCTGTTCCGTAATGGGACATAAACGTAACTGGTGAAACGTGGGAGTGTTCTACATTCCCCTGCCTATGTCTTCGGGAATTACAGGCATCATGTTACGTTTGTTATTTAAGCACTCCCTTACTTTGTATTAGGAATCATTCCTCTAAAAATGTAGGGGAACATAACTGCTACATTAATCTTTCGTTATAACTGAAGTATTAAAAAATACTTAATGAAATACAGTTGTAAAATTAAGGGCCTTAACTATTATGTTTGTGATTTGTAATAAGTGTTAAACAGTTTTAGGTACTTAATCATATAATTATAAGCAATTAATGAAGATATTCGGATTGTTGTCAAATTTGGTAATGAAAATATTAGGCGATGACACTGCCAGCATAGTTGCTGAAGCGATTGTATCACGAAATAACAATACAATTAAAATAGAAGCAAGCAAACATGTGATAATTAAAGCGTTAATCGAGTTAATGATAAGGAACCAATCGATTCAAATAATATTCATAACAATTCTAAATTTAAAAATATTTTATGAACAGGTAATTGTAATCTCAATACAAACACAAAAGACAAATTAAGGGAAGAGAGAAACGCAAACTTTGCGATGCTGTAATCAGTTAAACCAACTGAAATAAGCGACCTCTAGTGATGTGCGTTGACTCGTGTGCCCAGCAATTTAATTCCATTACATTTGCGCCGAGAAAGTCTTGTTGAAATGCATTAATCATTATATAACAAAATTTGATAAACACGTGTGTGTGCTTCAAATTTTGTTACAGCACAGTTGTCGAGAAATTAAAGCCTTAATAATGATCATGTAATATAGGTAGAGATTACGTCAAAAATTACATATTGTAAAGATAAACGATGCTGGTACAGTTATATTTATGTTCTAGGGAAATCCAAATCCATCCAAAACATAAAAATATTTTCATTTATCCGTGCACTTTTATTCATTGGACAGAACGTATTTAACTGTCTTTAAATGTTGAAAGATAATGCTTGGACAACAAATTGTTCAGAAATACGATTTCAATCTTTGGTGGTAAATCAAATGGTGACGGAAAACATGGTGACGGAAGTTTCAATCGTCCTGCAGTATAAGGAAAGGAGGGTATCCTGTAATTGTAATGAATGTATAATTAAGGAGGCATTTAAATTAATAGTATTTCAACGCTATTTCGAAGAGTGTTTTTTAGAAAGCATTGGCCTTAAAAAATGCTGTTTTCCTACTACATTTCATAACGTCTTGCATAATTTTTTTTTATTAATATTAATTCAGCGAATAATAGTACAACAATAATAGTATAAATTCGGCTGGTAATCTTAATCGTAAGACAAAGAACAAACATGGGCCCGACAAAGGTCTAATCAGTTAAATCAACTGAAATTAGCGGCCTCCAGTAATTGTGCGCTGACTCGAACAAACAGTTCCAAATCAATTCCATTACAGTTGAGCTGAGAAACTCCATTGCATGTGTAAACGGCGAAATAATATTCTCATATCTATAATATACATACGTACATATGTATATATATTTATCACATTCGATAACATATGATTGGAAAGCACATTAAATCTGTAAGGTAAGAGATATGTGGTACTCAGTGCTTTCTGGCTACTCAGTAAGAGTCTTGGCGTGATGAAAACTAATCATATCCAGTCATAGCAACGCTTGACGATAGAAATGTTTGTTTCTATTATACATATGCACCAGAAATTGCTTCTCATCGAAAGAAATTGTTTGCTCTGTAGTAGGTACCTAATAATGGAGACATTCGTATTTATTTGCTGGAATGGAGACATCAGAGAAAAGTTTTCCCAAGTCTACGGTTCAAATAGTGTATTGTAAAAGTAAAGAACTAAAAGCAATGCTTTAAAGCAATTAAGTGAACTTCGAAAAACATGTATTTATAAGCAACACGCGAAGTTCGAAGAACACTGGACATAAATAGTATGTCTGAGTTTATAGTGTAAAATAAAAGATTAATAAAATCGCATTTTCATCGTTTTTTCGCAGGTGACTTGTGTTCAATGATTGTAAATTTTGTAACAAAATTGTAAAAAAAATATATGCATTACATGTAAATATCCAAATGCTTGGGCATGTTTCAATCAATATTGGTTTAATGTGAATGTGAATATTTTTATTAGACAGGTAAGTAATGTCATGAATGTAACTAGAAATTGTTCATTACATGTTTATAAAATTAAACAAAATTAATGCATAGATTTAAAAAATTAATGTCGTCAAATTTTAGTTACTTATTGTACCATTATCATCATCATCATAATCATCACCACCATCACCATCACCATCACCATCACCATCACCATCACCATCGTCATCACCTTCATCACCACCACCACCATCACCATCATCATCAGGCTGCCTCAGTCCGCTGCTGAA
>DWFO01002803.1:0-13158 GCA_018246595.1 Mimoniades nurscia nurscia | reverse complement strand
TGCCGAACGGGAGGTCCTGGGTTCGATTCCCGGGTCGGGCACTACTAAATTTTCTAATTTAGATTTTCTAGTAGTGGTCCGGAGACTGGATATATGCCCGGTATACGGCAATAGGCTCACCAGTAGGCAACCTACCTATTCCATCGTAGGACTTAAAAGTAACTGGTGAAACGTGGGTATGTTCTACCTTCCTCTGCCTACCTCTTCGGGGATTACAGGCGTGAAGTTACTTTATAAATATCATTATATTACAAATTTATGGAATTGCGACGAAATTGATCTAAAGAGTAGTATCTATAAAGAGATCGCAGACATCATAAAATAAGCGGGCAAATTTTATGGCGCGGAAAACAATACGAGATTGTAACAATCGAATAGCGATTCACTGCGGGATGTTAGAGTGAAAGCACATGACTGAAACAAGAAAAAGCTTGCAAGCGAACCAGTTATTACACTAATCGCTGCGATATAATTCCCAAGTCAACTTAAACACAGGTTCCTTGCGGATCGAAATGCAAACATGGCGGCCGCTTTGAGTGCGCAGGGTTGCCAGATGGTTGAGAACTGCGACCGGACATCTTACAAAATATACACAATTGTATTATAATTTATTTACTTGTAGAACGATTATTGAAAAATATTGTAAATATTAAGACATAAGACAAGAATTTTCAAAAAATCGTTACAGAAATTTTGTATATTTACTAGAGCATTGGATAATATATTTTCTATTCAAATTTTATTATTTAATTAATAAAAATACATGTAACTTTTATTATTTTTGGGGTGTTGTCACAATTATGGAAATTCAGGCAACCCAGCCGAAAGCGCGGGAACGGTCGCGTGCGGCTTCTCTAAGACGAATTTGCAAATTGTTCTTTAACGAGCCTATTGTTTATATGATATACGAGACAACCTGAAAGTCAATGGTGAGATTATTATCTTTTTAGACTATTTAAATGTTTCAAAGCCGCACTTATTCAGCAGCATGGAAACAAAACTATTGACAAATTCTACTTACTTTATGCTATATTCATTATGTTGTCATACAAAATTAGTTTCAGTGGGATTTATGAGCAACAATAATTGAAAGCATTGGTAGTTAATTGCGTAAAATTCACATGGAAACACGGAATCGCTCGTAAAAATTTCTTCCAGCGGTCGCCCGTCTTAGTCCTGTCCAAGCCACGTGTTACTGGATTTTATGGATCGTTTGCGACCTGTCACCCCGTCCGGACTACGTGCTCTGGAAAGGAATGTAATGTACCTTACTTATCATTTGTAATTCTATTATTTATAATGAAACGAACCTAACCGCTTCATGGCGCCGCGAAGTAAAATCTTCATAGATTATTAACTGGATGTTTTTATTTTGAACATAGTGCTGATGTTTATAACATCCATGACTTGACAATTTTAATGTACTAAATATATTTTTGGTATAAAACAGTGATAATCTCGTGGTTGTAATTCAGACTTCCACTCCGAGATCTGAAGTTCAAATACTGGCACGACCGTCTGAATTTACGATGTCATTTTTTAAAATTAGCGACCGATAATAGTCATTATAACAGTGAAGGAAAACATCATGAGTAAACCTACACATATAATTCTCTATGTGTTATTTGATTATATATGTTTGAAATCTCTCAACCGGGACTTGTCCGTTGCAGGAGACTACGCCCCAATTATTTTTATTACAAGAGCATACACGTCTGACAGTGGATCAATCACAGGGGCTGTTGTCATATTAATAGATCAAAATCATCACGATTTACCCATCGTAATCCACTGCTGGACATATGCCTCCCCTGAGGGGTTATGCCCGTAATGTCCACGCTGGGCATGGTTGTTGGGGATCGCAGAGCACAGTCTCTCGCACCGCATACGCTGCTGGCCACAGGCGGCCAGGGCATGTAACCACCATACCGCGATCTGCCAGCGCCGGGTTTACTCGCCTCTTACGACGCCTTGTATCCCCGCACGCGGTCAGAAAATGTATCCTTACTCGGATCTATTATTATCAATACTATTTCATTTCAAACGTTCAGAGCGCTAACTATCTTTAAATACGCGGCAACAACAAATCTATGATACGGTACACACATGCACGCGTAAGCACTTCACATGTTATTTATCACGACATTCGCGATCTTAGGGGGTGACCCGCTGGTTTACGACCGCACCGAACACCACTACACGACTTCAGGGTAACTAATGTTCTGAAAATTCATTTCCCTACTGCATGCACGTCATAATATAAACTTGTAATAAATTACAGTCTCTCACGATGCCCGTTTTCTTCTTATTATAACATGTGGAACTAATATATTGTCGAATAGTAATGATATATAATAGAATTGATTAGGATTTGTGTATTAATCGTCTGTAATAGATATAGAAACCTTTATCCACTAAACGACATTGTAAAAATATTAGTAATAAGTAATGACTTTTAGTAATATGCCGATAAATTAATGAACTCTGTATTCTCTGTCTACATCGTAAGAGGCCTGGCGTGATGCTATAATGACAGTAATAAGTTACCCCTTACATTGGAACAAGAATACAGATCAACATGTCTTGTGGGGTTCATGAAAGGAACCTCCGCGAGTGGCGACTATGTCTGATAAAGTACGAACATACCCTGCCCGGCGCGCCCTGGACATTGCGACCAATCCTTTCACCACGATAGCTGGTCACTTATGATCAGCTTTCGCCTCGACGAAGAAGAAGAACATATCTTGTCAACGAAACACGTTTTGAAAATATAAAAATTCTCGAATAAAAACAGACATGAGATACGATAAACGAGAAAAGTAAACAACTATGGCCATACATATGAAAAGCGAACTATGGAATTAACTCGTAAAATGATCATATGAGTATATATATATACATAATATATATTGATACAACGTACATTATCATATTAGGTAGCAAAGTAATGGCCAATTTATAAGCCGTAGGTAGCACTACGCAGTTTTTAATTTAATAAACGTGATAGGCTTACATCAATACATTCGGATTTCTATTTGCGTCGAAGACCCGAAATTCAAACAAGCGTCGCTGTATAATATGTTACACATATCCAGTTAAGACGACATTTATAGGCGACGCTATAACCAAATATTTATTAGCTTAAAGCAAATTAAAAGTATAAATTTAAAATTTTAAATACGTTATGGAACTAAGCGCACGTTTATTCTGACACAAAGTCTCCAAATCCTGTTGAATGTATGGCTTATAATGTCCATGCTCACCAGCGGAGCCACTCGGGCGATTCAGAAATCATTTCGATTTAGAAATTCATAAAATTTCATTCGAAACAGTTTATAATAATTATTCGCTTCGTTATACTCATATTTTGTTTCTCAATTAAAATTTTACTGCCGTTTAATTGCTTACAGATGTACGCTCTGATACTGTTATCTGCATTGATTATTTCCAAGATATTTCGCTATTCAATTATAAATTCATGATATTAACAGATAATTGTGAACCGATACTATTTTATTAGTCAATTATATGTGAGCAATTTGTCAATTAAAAGTTTTAATTGTATTAATTCGCCATTCGATTGCGGTATGATAAAAATAAACGTTCCAATTTATCAAGCATCGTCGTGCGGACCTCCTAGCGGAGAGATGCTGTAGATTAGGTAATTAAAGTTAGGTTCTTTTAAGGGAGCTATTAAAGACTTAAATATATGGCCCGGTAAGCATGGAGCACAATTATTCGCGAACCCCCCACAAGGCACGCCTCGATCGCCCGCGCACTATATTTTAAATTTATCACCTGGATATTAAATGTCATCCCACATATAAATTACAATCTGTAATAAGTCAGGGAATTGGCACGATCGGTGCGCCGCGATGCTTTTGTTCATGTAATTGAAATTATCAATTTGCAATTACCGTGTTT
Organism: Mimoniades nurscia nurscia; assembly: GCA_018246595.1. NCBI lineage: Eukaryota > Metazoa > Arthropoda > Insecta > Lepidoptera > Hesperiidae > Mimoniades > Mimoniades nurscia. The sequence goes on along the minus strand of DWFO01002803.1, from coordinate 9,234 downwards.
GGAGCCGCCGACGGTTCCAGACGTGTATTGTATTTATTACAATAGTCTCCGCGTGACTCACATTCGCACCACGAAATATAAATAAAGTACGTTATAAAAAGTTACAAATTAGCCATATTCCTATGGTCGTTGGATTGAAAGGTTTCATTGATTTTTGTGCAGATACTCGTAATATGCACATTATTGTGTGCTTTAAGAGGAAATTTATATGATTTCAGGTCCTGACTATATTTAGATAACGACGAACCACTTTGTATTTCACTTTTGCTGTTCTACTTTTAGGCCCAAATTTCCCGGGACCTCCGTCAGCAAGATTACTAACATTGTTTAATTTGTTTCAATCACAAATATACAATTTGATACAATACTTAAACGTGTCAGTGAAATAGCTTCTTGCAAAAAAAGTCGTCTGCAGTCGGCAACGTAACTCTACGTTAGAAATGGCTCTAACCCGATGATTTATTTTTATATTCCTCCTAGCCCTTGCCCTAGGACTCCTAGGAGATTATCAGTGAACTACATGAGAAAGTAGGAAGTCGTCCGCCCTTATCGGGCAAGTCATCGCTCTTCCCTTTCATTTCAACGCAAGGGTCGGCAGCTCCGCACGATGGCAGGATAGATAGTTCCAGTCTGCTAAGGAATTGATACTGCGAAATGTTATAGCGAATATGATACGGAGGGATAACAAAGACGTTTTTTCAATATACGAAACATCACGTCTGTAATCCCCGAAGAGTTAGGCAGATGAGTGAAGTACATCTCAACGTTTCACCAATTACGTTTACCGCCCACTATAGAATAGCTGGTGAGTTCAATGCCGGACACTTATTCAGATTCCAAGCCACTGTAGAAAATTTAAGTTAGAAAAATCCATTAGTGCCCGGCCCGGGATTTGAACCGCTCGATCGGCAGGCACACTTGTAACCAACACGACCAAAGGGGTAGTTCACACTTTTCTCAATAATTTATAAAATAAAGACCTAAATATTATGCTTGTAGAACTCGCTGTAAGGATAACGCATGGCCTTGCATTCTGTCGCATGAATCGAATCGTTGTACAGATTGTAATTTGTGCCTGATTAGCAAATTGTTATAGCCGTAATAATAAGAGCATTCTATAATATAACGTGTTGAATGTTTCTTGTAGGAACGTTTTATAGAGCGAATAAGTACAGTATATTTCTTGTTATGAAAAACTGATAGACCTAAAATAAGTTTCTAGACAATCAAAAATTTTTACTTTTAAAGTATAATTTATTAGGGAACGGAATGATTTATACAATATTATTATTATTCTCTTAATTGGCATCAAGAGAGACAAATAATATAATTATCTCTATCATTACAGACCTGAAGTTCTTCTCCATTCATTTGTTATTTCATACATTCTTCTAAAGAATTGTAATTATAAATTTTAATCCTTTAAAAAAGTTTCTGTGCGTAAAGTGAACAGATTAAAACCGCCACTAAGTACAGCGCCCTCTCGTGTGAAGTTGCGTTACGAAAATAGCAGCTGAAAGCCTGAAAGTGAAACGTCCTACATTCAGTCGCTTGTCACAACACAGGCATTCATTCAATTGCATAACTGTGAACTGCATTGTAAGACAATTTGTTTGCGTCAACTTTGAAATTGTCCAACATTTTTTAATTTTAAAATTTATAGAACAGAGTTTATTTATCGTTAATTTATATTCTATAATGTGCCATCACAGCGATTATAAAATAGTAGCTCATATGAAAAAAATTGTTAACATCCGGTTTTTTCTCGATATATATTTGTAATTGTACAAATATACATATGTATATATCTTTTGTTAGATCAATTTGTCAGCCCTTAAGTCTGTTATTATTGAAAATTAACATGGTTTAAAAAAACGTAACATCAATCCTGTAATCCCCGAAGAGGTAGGCACCGGAGTGAAACACTCGCACGTTTCCCCAGTTATGTTTTAGGCCCCACTATGAAATAGGTGATGAGTCTATTGTCATACACATGGCACAAATCCATTTCGAGCTACTACTATTTACTATATATCGAGAATTTTATATCAGAAAATGTATCCAAAACAGTACTCGACCCGGAATTTAAACCCAGGACTTCTCGATTATCAGTCGCTCTTACAACCAGTTGAACAACGAGACAGTCATAGTAATCACTGATAATTTAAAAGTTATTCTAAATACAATATAATAGTAATTTATATTATATGTGCAGTATCTACATGCGTGAGAAATAATGAAAACAAACTAACGTCTGGGTACGGGTAAAAATCATTTTTTACTTCACATCAAATTCTATTATAACACAGTGAAGTTTACAATCCAATAATCTTTCTAATCATTACAAGGGCGCGCGTAATATTGTCTCAAGTATTTCCTCGGCCCATCTTCCGCCGTATCGTAAGTGCAAGTCGTAGTTACGTTACTTGCAATTTCACTGCACTGCCACGAGCAGTGCCACGGCCGCCGCAGCGGATACCTGTACACTTCAGACTACGTCACTACGAGTTTCTTACACGTGCTTGTATACATAGCATATAACCATATAAACATACAGTAGTTGGAGGCGCGGACGAGCGTCAGCGCAGACAGTGCAAGGAGCTGTGCTTGGGTTGAAGCATGCCCGGGTATTGTGATCATCATCTCTCAGGGGAAGCCTATGTCCAGCTGTGGACTACGACGGGCTGATGATGATGATGATACTTAACTGTATACGTTTTTATTGTAACACTGTCCGTTACTACACTTGTATCTATAGAGAGAGTGATGTATTTCGATGCCCTCTGCCTACCTCGCAACGGGCCTAGCGTAAATATATAATCATGACATAAATATGTAGTTTCGACTAAGCATGTGTCACCGCCAGCAAATGTCTGACAGTTTGTTTATTATATTTACTTCATGAAATGATGTCATTTTTTGGCAGTTCTTGCGTACATGCTTCAGTGTGAACGAAGCGAGTAACTAATCAGAAAAATTAAAGTACTTATAAAGCTGAAAGTTCAACTACCAGTCATACTTAATCTTTATGGAACATTATGGGTTATGAAACTACGTGACAACGTATATATTGATTGGACGCTAATATGAATTCCCGAGCCAAAATCTATTATAAATTTAACAATACATAATTAAAAATTTAAAAATTGTATGACGTTGCCGCATATCGCCTCAATGTCTTCAGTTATGTATAGATAGCAGTCTGATGAACAGTATAATATTCAGTTATCTTGGATATAAATAAAGGACATTCAGTCTAAGTAACAATCCTGACAAATAACTACGATATCAAGCATATCAAAAATGTTAACTTTTATTTAAGCGTACTAAAAAACGATACGAATTACAAAAAACACGAAACACATTCGACATGCGGAATAAATGTTCAATGTATCGGATACGTTAAAACACGGCCATATATTTTACTTGTAAATACGTCGAGACGCATAATGGTCGCGAGGCACATTCCCATTGGTACCGACTGAAGCACTTGCGATTTGTTTAACAACGCCAACGGCGGCGGCGGCGGCACAGGTGGGCATCGCAACGTATCGCGTTACGCGCATTGTGCGTCGCGATCAAACTTTTCCGGTCGGAACTGGGTAGCACGCCCATCGACGGCCCTTTGTGCAATCCATTAATTGGCCTTTCCATTCAATATCTCTTCATAACAAAAAACACAAACGAAAAACGCAACGCACCCCGAATATTGTATCGCGGTACACATACATCCGTTTGCGTATTGTACAGCGTGTTTACAAACGGTAATTTGATATTTTCGTAAGCGATTTGTAAGTAAACAGACGGTCGGGACAGGAAGCTTTACTTTACTTGTTACATCGCGCTGATCATTTTGCGGACTCACGTGTATTGTCCGAATATCGTATGTCTTCTGCGTATTTACTTGTAGGTACATATGTACATACATATGTGTGGAGGCCGCAGGTGCAACGCATGCGCTTGCCAGCTACATGACAAAAGCAGCGTTTGCATTCTGCTAATAATGCATGTTTATAGAACAATGGTCGTTTATTTCTAGCTATTAATAGATAGGAATATACAGATTTTATTTCCTAAAGCTAGATGATTTATGAGACGTATGTAGTATATCTTTAAGTTTTATTTGTTGCTTTGTTCTAATAGTTAGTGTTATAAGCATATATAATAAAAAACAGCGTATAAAGGTGACGCTGTGACGGCATGGTTTGTGACGTAGGCATGGATATTGTCACGTGCACGCTACAGGCCATAGACATATGTATAAATTCTGAAATAGGAGTGTTGTGCTTCTCGAGGCAAATAACTGCTTTGCTAACCTGGCATTATATGCAATGTCTCCAGACTGAAGCACAAAAAATTCGGCAGTGCATTATAAATAGAAATATACATCAGTTAAACATACAATTGAACGTTAAAGAAACCACGTACGAAGCAACGTTCCTGAAGATGAGATTACCGAAAACAATTTTAGACTTCCTACTCCCCTTCAATAATTTATGTCAACTCAAAAAACAATTTGTAACTCACTAAATGGGAATGAAGTATCGGCTGTTTATTTAACGGTACAAATCTCTGCTGTGTCGAGTTTGATGTTCAGGTATATTTTTTTTCTTCACATCACGGCGACGTGAGACGAGGACGCTGCCGCGGATTATTGTCAGAGCAACATCTGCGTGTAACTCTAACTAGATACTAATAGATAACCGCGGATGTTTTTTATGCGATTGTGTTTTTTAATCTATTGTGCGCGCACCAAATGCGCTTTTTATTTATAGGGGGTCCGTTGAAAAGGACTCGGGAGCAGCAGCGCGCGACACAATAACAGATGAATGATCGCCGCCACTTGTGACCTCTCGTTATTAATTGATTTTTTTATTGCTACAGCAAGTGTAACATGTTTGCATCACAACATTGAATCTTGATACGTTCTCGTTTTAACAAATGTTAGTTTTTAAATAAAAATCTCACATATCTCTACTACCGGAGCTACTCGTATACCAGAATTGGACTCATAAACATACTACTATATAATTTTGTCCTTATTACCAGATTGCTTGTTGAATGGCAGTCGAACAACCCTAAAATTGCTCGTGACCTATTTTCGTCTGCATGAAAACAGATATACATCAGCAGAATTCAATCCACTCGGGTCAAAAAAGTACTTTGTCATTCCGAACGACGCTTAATCACATTTAAAAGCAATAGTAAATATGCCCCCGAACTCCCAATAAGTTACCGCTAATTACGTAATTCAAGGGCCGTGACCGAAATGAAAAAAAATCTAGAATAACTCGCAGGAGCATTGTGGCGGCGAACGCAAAGGGAAGTCCGCGAGGGACCCGCGTCTGATGCGGGACAGCGGACCTGTAGAATGGACCGGGACGAACTAAAAAATATCGTTATAGGGCGTAAAATTTTTAAATTAAATTTTAAGCAATGTACCTACATATATAGTATACATAATACATGACCTTTTAATATAAAACTGTTGTATTATAAATTATTTTACTATAAACCAATATGTGATGATATTATACTGGGCTTTGGCAGTAGTAAAATGATATTTTTTTCATCTTAAAACATCACAATATTTTTATAATAAGTACTTACTCCGTTGGCGCAATGAACCGAAGTGAATCTTGGCCTCCGACACGATTCGCCATTTGCTCCGATTATGTGCAACTTCTTGCCAATTTGTGACTTGAAGCTCACGCAGGTCAGCTACTTTATAATAAGTAGGAAACGGTAACTAGTATTGACCCTATAAAAAACGCGTTTTGTAATTAAATATAATTTTGCAGTAACAAGTGCTAGACTTCTCCATGCCACCGCTGTTATTCCTCGCCGGGGCCAATTTTAACGAACTAGGCATTGTGTGCGAGTGCAGTGCTCCCGGGACGCGCTCTAATCACCATATTCAACTTTATCCACTTAATATTTTTTTGTGACAACCACAACCCTAGTGTACACATATGTCAGATTTTTGGGCAAAAATTGAACATCCGTGCCTATTACCGCACGTAATCCGAAACTTGTTAGGGTTGTCACAACTTGCCAATATTCAATTATAGCTTTTATACTTTAACATTGCGTTCATTAATATTAATAAATATGATAGGCTATGAAAATATTAAATAAATGGGACATGTATTATGTTCCATTGATTGAATCATTATCCCACCGTTTAAAATACATATTTTGATTTGGATAGTGTTTTTTTTTTCATTTATAATAAATCGTGATAAAATGTTCGCATATACAATACAAACATCTATTATTTTTATGTATAACACGACAGATTAACATCAAACAACGTTATTGAAAAGAAATGATTACATATTATCTGATTAGGCCGCATAAATGATTTCAGATAATTTACCAAAGCAGGAAATGTTGATTTTATAGTCTAAGGAAACACTGGTTCATTGAATTGTTCCTATGTGGGAGCACTGTTTTATTGATATACAGTTTTTATATGTACCTATTAGAAATTATCTTTCAGGTTCCGCCGCGACCTCGCTACGTTCTGCGACATCGATCGAAGAAGAACCTCAGGAAGGTCTCAAACTATGTAGTTGGGCTCACCGAAAAAAGATATGTGAATGAAGCTGGTACATAATTCAATCATATTACAACACATTTGTAAATTTAACAGGAACACGAACCACATAGCAAATCAAATGTGAATTTTATCTTAAATAGGTATTTTTACACTTTATAAACATCCAAATTATAAAAACGTATTTACTACGATACATTACATTCAAGACATTTTGATTAAATAAAAACTACCAATTATTTTATATTCAAGCCGCGACATATTTTTTGCAATTAACTAGAAAGAAGGTAACAAGACACAGATGTACAATTTTCCCACCGACCATAACATCATTCGACGTTAAGTACGAGTATGTACCATATCATTTATTTAATTATAATGGAGGCGTTCACTTAAAACTTTCCTTAACATAAGTTATAGTATGAAAAATTTTAACTAAAATAAGATATACATAAGATCACGCCTGTAATCTCCAAAAAGGTAAGCAGGAGCGTAGAACACTCCCACATTTCACCAATTACGAGTACGTTTACGTCCTACTATGGAATAGGTGTGAGCCTATTGCCATATAACGGACACGAATACAGACTCCGAGACACTACTAGAAATTATAAATATTCTTCGTCGAGTCGATGGCTTGTCGTGAGTGATCAGCCGCGTGGTGAAAGGATTAGTCGCAATATCCAGGGTGCGTCGGGCAGAGTATGTACGAACATACATTAGGTACGAACCTAATCAGACATAGACGCCGCTCGGGGCTCGGGGAGACTTCTTTCATGCACAGAAAAATCTAACAGTACCTGACCAGGATTTGAATTCAGGACATCTTGATTACTTACAAACACTCAACCACCGAGGCAGTAAAGATTTGTCACTAAATAATAAAATATGAGATATTATAACGAAAAGAAGATACTTCTTATATGCTATATTTCATAACACACCAATGTGTTAAGTTTATATATTTTAACTTTAGTCGTTGTTGTCACGTCATTAAGTCTACGAAAATAGTCCTCAAATTCTAATATTTATTAAGTTTTTGAGCTGTACACTTTGTATTTGTTTTGTTATCATAATTATAGTCTGTTGTTATACATACTTTTTTTTCAACCCTTTTATCGTTCTACCGTTGGACAGGGATCTCCTCTCAGAGCGAGGTCGTTATTTAAGGCCATCGTCTGCCATGCTGCCCAAGTCAGGGTTGACAGACTCCACACGCACTAGAGAACATAATTTTTTTTTTATTATTAATAATCGTCTTAATGTCACTCATCATAATTAACCTTTTTATCGTTCTGCTATTTAACTCTACGCACCCTAAAAAGGTTTCGGACAGCTCTAATATGTGCAATTTTCCTGTCGATAGTTTTCTTCATTATCACACCGCGATGTTAATGTAGAGGTGTAGTTTTGATGACAGGACCTCCGCATTGGGTTGATTTTTAAACCACTAGGCTGTAACTACTTTTTATTAACGGTACAGGTAAAATAATTAAATCTTTTATACCTACATAATTATTTCTACTATAATCGGTGTAACGCACTAGGCTAATCCCCTATTCCATAGTGAGACTAAAACGGAAACGTGGGTGGGAGTGTATTACACTTCTCTGCCAACCTCTTCAGGGATTACAAGCGTATTTATTTAGTCAAAATTGGTGAGTTTCAGTCGCCCGCGACACCTGCATCCATTAACATTCGGATCGGATCATCAGCCATGCCATGTAAATATCCGAAGCATCGAATCATGCGCATGACCAACACATCTGCAAACCTATATTAAACAACAATTATATCTTATCAATCGAGACATTACAGACCAGTCGTAGTCTCATTAAAATCTAACTAAACGTCGATTTATCCCGTTCACGTACTCAACACCGTACATACGAGCAGATGGGCAGATTATGTGCGGTACGAGTGCATGATGTACAACTGGCAAACATGTCTCGTTCGACCTCAATTAGCATCAATATGAACATGATGCAGTACTTGCGCTCCTAACGACCCCGTGGCCATCACGTTCTCGGGCCGAACAGTCGACTAATTGCAATACCGTGAGTGATGTGTACAGAATTTTTGAGACAAGCAAACATAACGACTCGCTTTGTTTGACCAGCTAGATGGATCTAGCGATAAAGTTAATTAAACGATATTCGAGGTACGCACGTATGTTATATGTGCAGTTGGTGGGACAGAAAGTAAATAAGGTAGAAATACCATTATGTAATTGTTTCTTTTGCGTATGTTTGTATATAGGTATACAGTGTCGTCGGCGGAAATTATCGACGGCCGTTTTCGAATATTTTACTTGAAATGATTACGAAAAACCCTTCCCTGTTGAGTCCATATGTTAAAAAATTTGTTTTTAACCTTTGTTTATGCCAGTTAGATAATGGGCGTTATCTCTAAAGGGAGGCCTATGTCCGGCAGTTGACTTCAATAGACTGATGACGATGATGACAATGTCTATTAACTCCACCTACAGTTCAATTTCTAATTTTTCTATAGATATCTCTGTAACTATCCAATTATTCAGCTCTTATTTTTATTTACTGCCTCGTTGGTCGAGTTGGTTGCAAGTGCGACTGCCGAACAGGAGGTCCTGGGTTCGATTCGCGGGTCGAGCACTACTAAAAATTTTCTAATTTAGATTTTCTAGTAGTGTGCTCGGA
>DWFO01002802.1:0-13159 GCA_018246595.1 Mimoniades nurscia nurscia | reverse complement strand
CACAAGACCTCCCGATCGGCAGTCACACTTGCAACCAATACGACCAATGAGGCAGTCAAAAAAACTAAAGTTAGAAAAAAGAAATAGTATCCGACCCGCGATTTGAAGCCAAGTCCTCTCGATCGGCAGTCGCGTTTGCAACCACTTGACTAACGAGACAATATTTATATGTGCGTAGGTATATAATATATGTGGATATGATTTGTGTGTTTACATGTGAACATACGTCCCAATCACATATACGTTTTATTATTTATTTGTACGCCCCAGGAAACAGGTACACAATACAACAAAGGGAATAATAATGCTTATAATACATACATAAATATAAATTTCATTGATTGGATCATAAGAGAGACGAGCGGTGCGTAGGTACTAGACGTCGCCATTGTTAAGGTCTCATTTATTATACAGAACGAAATCTAAAGACTTTCAACTTTACGTCACCTTGGACAACATGAATAAGTCATATGCTTCGTTATAAGAACCCATTTAAAAGTATCATCAAGATCGCGGGCAAAATCTTAATAAGGGACCGATGCCATTGCTTTCCACAAATAATGCTTAAAGCTGTAAGCAGAAAATGGTGTATTAATATTATCGTTAAACGTAATATGGTGGCTAGAGTATTTTCACACCGATTGCGTAATGAGCTTAGGGATCAGTAGCCTCACTTTCAAAGGGTGTGTTTGGCTTACTGATTGTCAATATACGGGGCCCATGCGAGGCACCAATTATTCGCCCTCGATGGGGACACACGACTTCGTAGATATATTTAACTGAGCATATCAGCCATGTATAATATCAACACCGTAGTACATAAAAACAAAGACGTTTTAGCCGAAATACACGTACATACACCTGTTCGATGTGTACATATATATATGTGAATAGTTTTATTGGAATAAGTTGTAATTAGCGGGAGTTATTTGATCAGTTAAGTAAACTGAAGTCCGTATACAGCCCAAGTTTGCAGTTTGCACGTCGACTTTATCCGACTGCGACCAAGCCTAAAAGGAAAGTTATGAATTAAAATAGCTTAATGCATTTAGCGATCCCTTATTTACCTCGTTCACGATAAGTAATAGGATATAATTTTAAGATAGATAGATTTGATGTAGCTTTTATGGTAACGAGCGCTGCCTACGCTCCCCCTTTACATCTTTTCGTAGGTTCTGATTGCAATTTCAGAGTTGAATGTAGCTTATTTATTATGTACATAATTCTCATTCCCTTATTGGACTGTACCTAAGGATAAACTTTTGAATTTCCTTTCGTATTTGATAGAATGTTTACGTTCGCCTTTCAGAGTTCAAAGCAAATGTAAAATCTCTGAAGGTGGATTAAAATTATTAAGCCGTTTTAAAAGCGTTTGTTTTTTTCTCTAAATCATATTTTCTTTTGTATGCTCGCTAATGTCGAAATGTTAATCCTGCCGGCATCTATTATCCCCGATTCGTGTAACTTGCGATTATTCAAGACAAGAGCGATTAGGCACTTCCTAGGCAAGAGCGCTACGCCTTAGGCTGCATCTCGTTTACTATCAATCAGGTGAGATAGCGGTGAAACGCGAGTCTATTACTTTATAAAAAATTGAGATATGTATTCAAAGTTTTAACAGTTTAACTACTGCGGAACACAGGTTATTGATCGAAAATTTGCCTTTTTACAATGAACCTATTAACAATGAGGATTTTGTTACCGTTCTATATACTCCAAATTACAAACTAGATACCTACTCAAAATGTCTTTCTGTATTAGTTTTCAATGTTACACGCGACAGGTGGGCAGGCGGGCGCAGTGACAGCATTCAGATCTCGTTTCAGTTGTCGGGGGTGAACATCTTAAAGCTATTTTGCTGTTTTTGCTTTGCGTGTACCTGCTGCGTGATGTAGTTTCGTGACAGTCGGTGGAACTATATTATTTTTTTTTATATACATACATATCTTCACGCCAGACCCCTTGCGGGGTAGGCAGAGAGCACAGAGTGCCAAATATCTCTATTCTTATACACCTGTCGTGCTTCGTCCACATTCATCACTATCTAAACATCACTATATAAACACATACATACATAATAAATACATATGTACATACATAGAAAACCAATAAAAAACGACACCCGTAATGTAATATACGTGGCTTCCCTAAGGCCTGCATATTTTAAACCATTATTTACTGACCACTTACATATAACAAGTAACACAAAAGACTTAACCTCAAGAAAACGTTAAAATCAATCACAACATATCTTCACATAGCACGTTTAACAAAATGTTCCTAGTACTCTTCGAAACTGCCCAGCACCGCGCTAACCCACCGCGCCGGTCTGGAGACATCCACACCACACACCCAGCGATGTTATCCTAACAATTACCACGGTTAAGCCGTTCGAAAAAAAACACCCAAAGGGTTGGACAATGCCACCCCACGTTATAATTCCATTGTGAACACTCATCCCTAATTCTTTTATTTATTACATTCTGAATTGTAACAAATACGTCGCGCCGTTTGATGCGCTGTTGTTACGTTTAATTTCATTTTGTACGATTCGATGAAAGAGAAAAAAATTACACGCTCCATCTCCTTTCTGAGATGTGTACAAGAGATGTATTGTTACAATTGCCGGCCTCAACCATCCGATACGTTCAGAAGAAGTGTGGGAATAATGCTTAGAGTTGCTTGTATCCCGGATAATTTCACGGGATTCACGGGAAATTGTCTGCACGGAAGAGGACATTTTCCAGCTGTAACAATACTTAAGAAAGTTCTGGAAAGCCACAGACAGTATCAGACCTTAACTATACCCAATCTGACAGCAGTTAATGTCCAACAGTGGACAATATAAGGTCTGATGACGAGGATGATAATAAAAAGTTTGTTGATGATATCAGAAATATGTTTTCGATACTGCAGGCCTCGTCGATCGTGCTGGTTGCACGCGCGACTGCCGATCGAAAAGTCCGGGCACAAACCCCGTGTCGTGTACTATTGGAATTTTCTAACTTAAATTCTTTAGTAGTGTTTCAGAACCTGAAAGGTTCGCCACCTATTCCATAGTGGGACGTAAACGTAACCGGTGAAACGTGGGATTGGGAATTACAGGCGTGATGTTACGATTATGTATTACATACATAATATTCACGAAATACTGTATTTTGGAGAGCACTTTAACTGTTTGTATAATATTTAAGTTATATAGATAAAATCAGTAAGATAATCTGGATATTGAGTTCAGACATCCACTTTACTGAAGGTTATGCCGATCCATGTTTCCAACTGATACTTTCTCCAGCGTCAGGAGTTCAAAGTTGTACACCTTATCAATTAACTTCAATTCTCTTCAACTCTACATTAGTCATTGCGTTTCTACATTTAACCTCGAAGTGTGTAGCTTCTGGGACCTATCCCAAACAGTTTAGCTTCAGCTCAATATGATAAAACAAACTAATGTATAGCCCAGCGGCCCATTTAATGTGTCTGGAACATTCTAAGGTAGTATAGAAGTATGTACAAGCTTTATTCGCGTGATTCAAGTCGTCGATGACACGGTGAAGATCACATTAACCATCGAATCACGTGTTTGAACGATGACACTAAGACTGAGGTACGTAAGGACGGGCCCCGATCCATTTTTATTGGGCGACCAAAAAACTGGCTTCATAAAGTACGATGATGTACGCACACGCCGGTACCCAGCTGACACCCGAGCTCGCGATACGCAGCGCGGTGTATAGCTCCCCGCGCCGAGACAACGTCGCCGCGTACCGCAGTTCATTATCGAAACACCGAAAGCGCACGCAACGCGACGTGTCTTACGATATTCCATTTCCAAATGAACAGACGCCAACCAATCATAATTCGTGGAAAAGTCCGTAGGTAACGGGAATCTATCACGAAGAGACCACGCCCAAGGGGAAGAAGCAGGGCATAACTGCGCCCTCTACTAATCTAATATTAAACACGTTCGGATATTAGATACAAAGTGAGCATTCACAGAATTTAATAATCCCTCTCCCACACCTATAGCGGTCCACCCTCTCGCTCGCCCGCCCTACCTCCGTCCCGCTCCGGCTTGAATTATTAACAACAATTTTATGATTACATTTAGCATTGAGTGTAAGTACGGGCGCGACGTGACGCGCAAGTCGAATGGCCGGTGAAAAACGGCGGGAAATCGTTGCCAGTTAATATTTTATTGGTTTCGATAGGTTTGAGTTATGTAACTCCGCTGGGGCGGCCGGTAATTTTCAATTTTGTGCCTGAAATATTGATAAGGCACCGGCCTCCCCGGAGATCGGTTTATTGGCTAACTTGAATGTATTTGTCGGAATGTACTGTCCTTAAAGTGTACTACATTCCGAGGAACGGTCTCCCCAATGCTCGTAACACATTTGAGAAATCTTAAAATTAAAAGAATAATCTGGACAAATAGTTTTTCATTTGAACTTATGTAAAAGTTAGGTTCATATCACGTGTACAAAGATCTTGTATCAGCAATAGATTTACCACCTATTCCATAGTGGGACGTAATCAAAACTAGTGAATCGTGGGAGTGTATTGCAATCCTCTGCTTACCTCTTCGGGAATTACATGCGTGTTGTTCTTATAGCATCAGCAAATATTGCAAAGGTGACTAAAACCGAAAATCGATTTGAATACAAAAATAACATTAGAATCACAGAATTAGTTTAAACTATTACGTAAATTGTTTCACAAAGACTACAAATTGGACTAACTGGATAATTGACTTAGAATTTCGTTCCGTCAGTTTGTCGCGAGCAGCGTGACGCTGGAGGAATCGGACAATCAATGGATATACCTAATTAAGGGCAGTATTCACCGCCCAGTCCTAACCCAGCAGGATGTAGGACGCTTGCCAACACTTGGATTTACAATTGGAAGTTACTTGGACAAATGAAGGATATTTCTTTAATTGTAACAGAGTTTTTGTAACAGAGTTGTTTTTAATATATATATGTTTTTAATAATCTTTGATATAGTTACGTAGATTTTTTTTAGTATTTATCTATTACATTTTAATGTTACACTAAATGGACTTAAACGTTTCAATTGTTAAGAATTTTGAAAATACAAACACGTATAGGCAAGTTTTGTAGGAATTAACTTCTTGATTTAGATGGTTCTAGAGTCAACATGAATTATATTCCAGCCAATATATGATACCCGATTTTTACCCGAACAGAACCCGATTTTTACCCGAACAGTTGTTCGAACTCGCTTGTTAAGCGCACTTCGCGCACGATCGAACAGTAGAAAGGATTATGCGTAAGACGCTTTACACTTGCTTCGTGGAATGTCATAAAAAGGTTATACAAGAAAAAAATGGCAGACTAAATAGATTAGTGCAAAAAGTTCAATAAATAGCATAGTTCTGTCTTAATAGACTTCGTCACGCCACATCAATGTATTGATTACATTGAAGATAACACAAACAACTTTGTGCACAAACATGCGATTCCCCCCTTAACGAGATATTCACCGATTGTTAATGTAAATACAATGTTTGACTCCGTCCAATTTTTCTCTCAAAGGCTACGCCGATGGCCACCGCGCTTCAATCTGATTTCTATTCAGAAATTCAAGCTAGTGAGCTCTCGGGCTGTTCTTATTAGTTCTTAACTGAGTACATAACACTTTATAATGCACAGAAATGCTAGTTGCGGATTTCTGTGCTTCGGAAGGCAAAGATTTTTCATTTAAAGTTGCATCAATATCAATCATATTAATATCATATACATTTAAAAACCTCCGACCGAAAGGTTGTCCATTTCCTAGTTCCTACTCCACCAAGAGAAATACGACCAGTAACAGTTTAAGATGTTATAGAAGGAAAGCAGATTTCAACTAATAAATCAAGCGGGACCTATATCTAAGGAATCTTCTACATAGTATTTCCTGAAAGGCGTAGCCAGAGGAGTGAATTACTCTCATTTTTCACCAGTTGTTATACGTCCTGTGTAATAACGAGTGAGCCAATTGCTACACACCGAGCACCAGTCCCTGTGCTAGTACTGGCAGTTTCAAGTAAAAAATCCAAGAATGCTTTGCCAAACGCGGGGGCCCAACACAGAACCTTTTGAACAGCAGTCGCCGTTGCCCGCACTCGACCATGAGACCATCAATCTTCTATGTCATATTCAGAAAACCTAACTGCGTACTGCTTAAATACAAGCGAATTGCGCGTTGACACGGAGAAGAAACAACCCGGATGGAACGAGCGAACGAAATAGAATTCTTGGCACATCCCTGACCACTCAGCGGTCATTCGATGCGTGATGAGAATGAACAAGCGCGAGCTGAACTTGACGAGCCGCGGCTGCGGGGGCATTATGACGAAAGGGCCCCCAACAAGTTCGAGGCGCGATAATTTTATTTAGAATCCACTTCGCCCCAACCTCCCGGCGGAGGCGGTCGGGATAACGCAATAATCGTCATATTTTGTATCTACGAATTACATTTTGCGTTTCGGGTTACGAATTAATGATTCTCCTCGCGTTCCGCTCTGCTCTCTATTTTTTTCTTGTCGCTCGTTACGGCCATCGACGTCGCTGTCTCGTGCACTCGCGTTCCTACTCTCATCCGTGTAACGGAGTTACTTAAATAGTAACTACATATCGCTTTTTTATTGTAATTATGCTATAACATCGTTCGTACCCTATTTTTATCGCACAATCGACCTCTACATATGGCTGTCTACATTTTTCTTAAAGAAATTTATAATTGTTAATTTTTAAAATATCTCTACCGACGTATTTATTAAAATTATTAATACACCTATTGATAGAAGAAAAAATTATAGGTATGCGTAAACAACCAACGCGGATTGGCTCGCGAAAATCCATCAGACAGCTTTATGAGGACGTTTTTTAATAAAGGCGCACAAACGCTCCACGGACCGATCGACAATTAGTCGAATCATCCCCGTCTCATCCGAATTTCATCGCATAATTGTCAGTTATAATTGAAAAACGCAATTACGCCCGAGCACGTCAGTTAATTAATATTAAATTCGCAAATAATCACCCCTCCCTCCTCTCGGGGGAGACGCTGGAGTTCTGATTGAATTATAGGCAAATTTTGGAATTTTGAATAATTCAGGGCAAGTTAGCCCTTTCCGCCGGCTGGGGACGCCGCGGTACTTACTCGCATTGTTTTAGATTTAATTTTTAATTTGCATCACCCTTGTAGTGAGGGTTGCTGGCCAGAGAAAGTACGAAATTGCATAACGTTTCAGTGATACCAAAATGTGCACGACACCTACTACGTATTTATTTCAGATTTAGAATATACGATGAGTTTAATCGTAGAAATTTACGACTACCACACATGATTTTCGAACAGCTGCATATACAATATTACTATGTATGTATATATGATAAAAATATATATTAAAACAAAAATATAACTACCTTTTACTTAACCATAAACATGTCTTTTTTTTATCAAAAACTGCTGGTATCAATTTCAAAAGGGCCTGTAATAATAGATGGTTGTAATTTTTTACAATAATTATAAGCGAACGCGCTGGCAGCAGGATACACCGTGACATTTAGTGAAAGAAAAATAATGTTACGAATGAGCGGCTTGGGAAATAATTTCTTGCGGCAACATTTTCCGCTAACGTCAACAAGGCGTGATAATTTATAAAAATGGAATATTACAAAAATATACAGGTGTGCAATAACGTCAATTTTCGTAATTGCTTGACGTGGTTGTAATAAAGATATTACAATTCTCGATCAGTAAGCGTTCGCTTACATGTACTCGTATGTACATGTATCACAAGGTACATGTGTAAGCAAAGAGATGTTTGGCACTTATGCTCTCGGCCTATCCCGTGAGGGACCTAGCGTGAAGATATGTATGTATGTCATGTCACAAATAAAAAACAAAAATTTCAATCGTCTACACTACAGTATTGACATTTAAACTCATTTTGTGATAAACAACTGATCCTTGATAATAACCGGTGTCAACTCTCCATCGTGATGTGTTTATTGACAATAATTTTTCCACAAGTTACCGGGAATTAAATTAATTTAACCGGGATAATACGGTTGAAGTACATTTTTTTATACAGCCAGTCAAAGCGTATGAAAATGGTATAGCTTAACCAAAATTCAATTTCGTTCATTTGCAATACACCGCCGCCGACAGAACCATGCTGAAAACCAAACAATTACACAAACGTGTGCCGAAGGCGTAATTTTTTCACGAAAAAACCACCGCGAAATGTCGAAAAAAAAACGCGATCACTGACGCTTTGTTAGTTTTCGCGCTAACACGCTGGCCATTTTTGACAGCTGTCAAAGCGCCGCTAGTGATTGCGTCTTTTGTGAAATCACACCGTTTGCGCGTAGCTTTTTTTTTTAATTACAAGCGCGTGACGGTATTCTCCAAAGAGACATTTGAATAATACACAATGTAATCCCACACAAATGGCCACGCGGATAGGCGCACGAGAGCGATAATCGGCCGAGATGCGATGCCGATACATGCATCACAATCTCGTCGTCCGCCTCATTTCAATACCTATTGTATGCGGCGTCGTGCCGACCCGAAACGTCATAACTGCGCCTCCGATACCGGCTCATCCGTCATTTCCTTACGAAAGATACATGACAATCGATCGCGATTCAGAACGTAACATGTCGTGGTGACGCGACGAGTGATTCTGACGCTCGCCACTGATTTCCGAACGTCGACAAGCGCGCGCTGGCTGAACGCGTTTAGTTCTTTTTTCGAAATTTTCTTAACGGTTCCCTTTGTGGTAGAAGAAGGTGACGCGACGATGTGTCGCTGTCATTTCTGAATTAGCCGTTGAAGGGTGTTGACGTATCGCGTCGGATCTAGATGGAAGTGTGGACGTATTAATTGTTGGGTGCGCGCTGCGTAGGAGTCGCACGGGTCGGTGCCACTGCCTCGTTGCTCCTGACGTTCAATGGGGAAATAAAAATGGTTGCGTCTCACACACGCGGGCAATCAAGCGAACAACAGTTTCGCGTGAGCTGTTATTACGATGCAAATGAGCTGGCGAATGTGACGTCGGAATATTTCGAAACGAGTATCCAACGATTAATCGAGTGATTCGTTATCCGGTAATACAACGCGTGTTTTCTATTCGATACCTATCAAGATTATGTGATTGCGAAATTAATTAATGTCAGGTAACCTCTTCGTTTTATGTAAAATCAAGGCCTACGTTCGGATACCGGATGTTGCAGATTATTCGTTGATATAACTTCTAATTGGAATTTATGCTAGAGTTACATTTTTATTGGAATTCCGCTAACATTTTATAACTTATATGACAAGGTTTCATTTATAGATATTTGTAGCTTTTTTTAAGAGTTTCAAGGATCGACTGCCTCATTGGTAGAGTAGTTGTAAGAGCGACTGCTGATAGGCAAGTTCTGGGTTCAAATTCCGTACTGGCTGCTATTGGACTTTTAAACTTAGATTGTCTATTCGAAATGTCTAGTAATTACTCCGTGTCTGGATATGTGCCCGGTGTATGGCAAAAGGCTCACCACCTATTCCATATTGGGACGTAAAGTGTACTACACTCAACCTTCCTCTTCGGAGACAATAGGTGTGATGTCATGTTCAAGTATCAAAGATAAACAAAAAGCCCAACTTTTTCATTACACTACCAACAATTAAGAATTTATTAAGGATCGACGTGTCATATTTGTCATTAAGACCATTTTTGATAAATGTCCATCTTCTCACAAACTTTAGGTTTACCTTTGTCTTCCTCTCAAGTTCTCTCAAGTCTCTCGTTCTCACTCGGCCTTCAATACCATTCTCTTGTAAACCCATCCTCATAAAATACGTAGCGTACAGCATAAACCCTGACTCTCCGTGTACTTAGATTGAGGCAGTAAGCAGCTCACCTGGATCCGTCGCGTCGAGGGTTTGCGGCGGCGGCTGGCTGAGCGGGCCGGGGGTGCCGCCGGAGCCCGGCGAGCGCACGTCGTCGTTGACGGCGCCGCCGTACGACAGCGACGACGAGGGCGGTCTCTGCGGGATAAACATATTTGCTTATTACAACTATATTCCTTGAAGCGGTAGGCAGAGAAATGTAGTACATCTGCGCGATTCACCAGTTATGTTATATTATGTACGTTCAATAAAGGAATGGGGTGAACCGAATGCCGTGAACCGGGCACAAATTCCGATTACTACCGAATTTTTTTATGAGTGAGGGAAAATATTGTGAAAGAACATGAACACTTTATCGTCATCATTATCAGCCTATTGTAGTCCACTGCTGGACAAAACCCTCTCCTGACAGGTTATGCCCATAATCCCCAGGCTGGGATAGTACAACACTTACTAGTTCTCCAAAATGTTTACTAAGGATTGTGGAGTCTGCACCCCGCACTTGGACAGTGTAAATTATGCCCTTAAACCTTCTCATTCTTAGAAAAGACCTACATTGTAATCGAAAAGTTTCTACAGTCAGGCTCACTAACTTCTGGACCAACCAAGCCAATTGATTCGACATTGACATCTTCTCCTAACAATGTCTAACTATATCATCACAATCGTCAGTGTGTTTCCGACCACTGTTGGGCCCACGCCTCTCCGCACCAGCCACGGCACCCGTGACTAATTAGATCTTTGCATATAAATACAATTATTGCGCTCTTGTTACCACGAGGATGAATTGCCTCCAAGATATCTACGTCGCATTATTCAGTCCATTGACCCTTATAACCATATCATCAGCATAACGTACGAGTACACATATACGCATTGTCTTCAAATGAACTGCATTTAGCGTTAATAGCTTGGGTAGATGTAGCTAGAACTTTTTTGAAATGGAAACTTCTTTAGATGCATTGAACGATTTTTTATTCCTAATCGATAACAGGTACCTACGTCTCATATTGGAAGTGTATATGAATGTATTATTCTTTGAGTGCGTTAGCGCCGTTCACCTGTCTGTTCTGGAATATTCTAGATCGATTAAGATAGGTGACTAGGTAGGAACGTAACTGGTGAAACGTAGGTGTTTACACCACTTTGCCTGCCTCTTCGGGGACTGCAGGTGTGAAGATTCTAAAACGTAAAAAAAAGTAACATCACACCTGTAATTCCTGAAGAGGTAGGAGAGTATTACACTCCCAATGAAGTTTATGTTCAATGATAATAGGAATAGCAAATTATTTTCTACAATTTTTGTAAATTGAATATTGGAGTATTTTATTCCGCGTTATCAGACCATTGTACTGCTGACTGACTGAATAGATGACTGTACTTTCTGATTTAATGTATAGGTACTTCGGATTTGATATAGCTAATGCTAGATAGGTAAGGAATACGTCGCGATACGATCTCCACGAATTCCACTACTGAGGAAGATACCTGAGACGGCGAATGTTCAGTCGCGAATCTCAAGCGAAAGTAGACAGCGACGTAGCGTATCGTTAGCGATCCCGCTGCGGCCAATACCCGGCGACAAGCCACCTGCGCGTAATGGCCGCTTGCCGTGCGCGCGCGCCTCATTAAACGCGCGCAACGTTACACGGGACGTGCTCGCCGCGAACACCGTTCGCGCACCATCTAGCCTTTGCATCGTCTAGCGTATTCGGTGAGGCGTTTTAAAAGCGCCAAATATCGACTTGGTTAATCAGTCTCGATTAAAGTTGTAACGCATCTTGAGTATGTGTGTCCCATCATATGCAAAGAGTTAGACATGGTAGCTGTTAATCGAAGTTTTGAAAGTATTTCATGACAAAATTCCAAAAGATGTCGAAATATTCTATTGACAATTCACCCCGAGCGTCCATTGTAATTTTACGTCGACGTGATTCATTAAACACGTAAGTTCATTATGAAAGTATTATTTCGCAAAAGGTATCGTACATTGGATTAATCAAGCCCCTTTATCAGCTATCGAATCCGCTTATCGGCTTGATTGAATTGTGAATTTAACGGAAAAAAAGTAACTTGTGAAGTAGGTGCTCCGAGTGTCACTTGAACAGTGAATATCATAATCCATACACGCGAGCAGATCGCGGACTGACATTAGAAAAAACAAAATGGCGCAACGCATCGATCGCTAAAGGGTGTATCACATTAAGAACGGTTATTTCGTGCGCTCTGACATATTGCCGCACGCCTAATTCCAGTTTTGATTGATACTACCTCGCCCGCTCCACAATACGTGTCGTAATTACCCGAAAAAACACAGGTTTAATTGTTATTCACGTATCGTTAAATTGATTGTGAGCACTAACGATCGTTAGGTGTCTTGTTGTTACGACAGCGGATTGTTTTTAATTGGAATAATGGCCGCACGCTTAATTGAATATCTCGAGGATTAGAGTTAATGTTGTTGCAGCTAATTTCAAATGCCTTCACCGTGTTTTTAATTAAAAATTCACGCTAATTTATATCGCCGTACCTACATAACGGCACCCAAGTTCCCTTCCGCTAATTAAATTTCGCACGTTTAAATACCGTAAATTTATTGGTCTAAAATATATTTTGAATTTATAAATTTCATATTTGTTTGCACGTTCTGTATGAATTAACCGAGATCAGAATAATCACATTAATATTATTAATATGCGTAACAGGGAAGCGTATAAAACGCTACGTTTAAAACGCCCGTTATACTGTTCTTAGGCTGTACACATGAATGTGTACACGAAAATAGAGCGCACATATTCCGCCTGGCAATTTCAATAATCATTAAAGAAACGGAGCAGACTTGTATTATGTAATATTATATTGTGTACGGAACAGATGTCCGCCGCGACTTTCAATTATATACCAATCAGAACCTGACGCGGGCTCTATTCCCCAATTTGAATATCGAACACATGCTTCCGCGGATTATACGAATTGGCGCGCTATTGTGGCAACATTGATAACATTTTTTCCAGCCCGCCGCAAAGTTTTAAACGTCATTTAGCCAAATTGGATAAACATTCAGATTCGAACACAAACAAGCACTTTCGAACGTAGTTAACTAAAATTTTCCTTCGTTGTTCGTTTAAGTTTTTGCCATCGCTTTTGTGGAATACATATAATAATAAAAAAAAAAAAGAAAAAAGTAACTTCACGCCTGTAATCCCCGAAGAGGTAGGCAGAGGAATGTAGAACATTCCCACGTTTCACC
>DWFO01002801.1:0-13159 GCA_018246595.1 Mimoniades nurscia nurscia | reverse complement strand
AGCCACTACTAGAAAATCTAAATTAGAAAATTTAGTAGTGTCCGACCCGGGAATCGAACCCGGGGCCTCCCGTTCGGTAGTCGCACTCGCAACCAACACGACCAACGAGGCAGTCTATGCCATATGTCATATGGCAGTTTATGTCATCGTTATTAATAATTATTTAATATTAATTGATATCTAAATATTCGGACTTCCAAGTTTACGAATAGATATTTAGGAAATTCTCCATTATAATTCATAAATAACTCAGGGATATCTTAATTAAAAATAATTACAGTCCATTTTTGTATTGCGTATTATTGTCACAAAATATGCAAATATCATAATAATAATACGTGCCTAATTAGAATTATTTAATTCTACGTATTTAAGAATTAATTGGTTTTATTATTTGGTTGCTGAGTGTAATAACATAAAGCGAGGTGGATACTTAAAGCTACAACGTCATTGTGATTGTATCTGAGGGATCCTTTTATTACCGTAAGTTGGCGATAACATCAAGTGCCCGTGGATCCGAACAATACGAATATAAACTAATTAACATACAGTCTTGGTGACTGGCGACACAGAGGGTTCTCAACGTAGCGCTCCGCTGGCCACGATGAGACATTTGCGTTAAGACAGAATGTACATATGTATAAAGCGAGGCGTGTATCCACAGAGGCGCTATACACATGCCTCGTTGCGTACAAATAAAATTTAAAAAGTCCGCATGAATTTCGAATGATATAGTTACATGAGCGTTATGATTTTTATGATCCACCTAGCGAAGGTAACGATTTCCTAAAACGTTCAAACGAATCAAGTTTTTTTTTCTTAAATAATACGATTTGTTCTTCAACGTTTATTAATCGAACGCGATTAACAGGTAGCATCCAAATAACGATATATTTATACTTAATATATTTATATATCGAACTCTTATGCTTACATCAAAATTTATATTTTGCCATCAAATATTATTTGATACGAGGCTTGGTTGTATTGCTTATGACCTCACTGCCTCGCTCCGTCTACTATCAACTTTATGAGCTGCCCAACGTCGGGTGAAACCTAAGTGTTAAACTTCGGTTAATTATCATAAAGTCACTATGGCTATTCATTAGATGGGAATCTAAGTGGTACGCTCCGTTGACCACGACGACATTTTTATACTCGAGTGTTAGGTCAACAACTGCGTGTTGTAAAACTGTGTTCAATCACTGTGAAGTTATGTTACATGATAACCTCTGAGTTTCGTATGATCGTTATCGTTATTATTTTATTATATCGCCACGCTAGATCCCTTGCGGGATAGGCAGAGAGCACCCATGTCTTTATTTTTGCAGATCTCATATCATCATCATCAGCCCATTTTCATTCAATGCTGTACATAGGCCTCTCCAATGGTCCGTCACTGAGCTCGATCTTAGCTCTTTGCATCCAACCGCTGCCGAACACAGATATAAATCATAAATGTAGAAACGAGGAATCACAGCCAAATCAAAGTCTGGGTTATAATATTTTTTTTAATGTGGGTATCGAACGCACTACCTACGGTCCAATAGTCAGGGTCACTAACGAATAAACTCATATCTACGCCAATTAAAAACATTATTCAAATGTTAATATAAAGTCACACATCGTTAATTGAAATTATGTATCATATATCACATTAAATGACCGAAGTTCGGTTACCTTGAATTTGATCACCGATCAAATTAAACGGGGATAATCTGTGAAATAAAATGACTCTGAACGTTGGCGGCTCAATTAGGTAATGGTGCTCTGTGTATGTATATCTGTGTAATGAATCTAGTAAAGAAAACAGATTGGTGTATTGGTTTTTTGCCCTGTTGGTCTGCTGTAAACTGAACCTGACTATGAAGCCTGGGCCTTGGGTTCGACTTTAAACCAGGTCGTATACTTTTGTGATGAGAGCGAGTATTCGTTTTGAACATCTGGGTGTGAAATTACCTTAATATATACATATGTAGTTTGAAATTAACATAATATGTAGTCTACAAGCCTTTTGGACACCATGGCTCAGGCGTTGTATATAAAAGGTCATGTATATAAGTTATTTTCAGATATTATCAATATTTTAATAAAATACTAAACAGACCCACTACTTATTCA
Source organism: Mimoniades nurscia nurscia (assembly GCA_018246595.1). Taxonomy (NCBI): domain Eukaryota; kingdom Metazoa; phylum Arthropoda; class Insecta; order Lepidoptera; family Hesperiidae; genus Mimoniades; species Mimoniades nurscia. The sequence continues at coordinate 11,038 of DWFO01002801.1, read as the reverse complement.
CTTATATAGCTTATCAACAGATCAGCAAATCAAATCTAGCGACGCGTATGATTTTAAAAATTTTCATATATTATATGTGAATAAACAAGAAGCAGAACACCATCCAACATTTTCTCTTTTAACACAGAAAGCATGTTTGTATTATAAATGTCCCGTGTACGTTAATTAAGCTTATTAAACATTAAAATGCTCCTTTCAAGACAATTCTTACGAAGCAGCAACATGATCACACAAGTGCCCCCGAGTGTGGCCGGCCGACGGTAATTAAATAAAATCAGGTAAGCTGAACTAATGAATTCAGTGGTCGGCGACACACTAATCACTATGTAATTGTGCGACCGTTTTAATGCTAATACACAACGTCTTTCCTGTCGTTATTGTTTGAGCGTCCGTCAACGCGCGGTCGGGAGCGCGGTGGCAGCGAGCCGATTAGGGTGTTTGCGAATGATTTAATTTACTTAGTTTTATATTGAGAAATAGACGTAAAATTTTGGGCCACTTGTTACCAAGATGGATGACAAAGATATTTATGTTTTGCTGATGATTTCTATTTAAAGTAACAGTAGATTGATTGGGATGATTATCCGCCTATTACTAAACGTAACACCTGCTAATCCCCGACGAGGTAGGCAGAGGAGTGTAGTACATTCCCACGTTTCGCCTGTTACGTTTATGACCCACCATGAAATAGGTGGTGAGCCTGCACCGGGCACATATCTAGACTCCGAGCCACTATTAGCCTATTACTAAGCTAATACATAATTTCATAGATTTTATTTGCTATTGCTAGTAGTGATATCCAATCGATATCAATTACATCTTGACGCAGTTTTTTCTATAGGAATTTCAGGATAAAAGTCAATATGATGACCTATAACTTCCTCTAAATCCTAGTGAAAATGTCGATAGACAGTTCCTAAAAGATAGACAGTCAGTCTTACCCGCATAGCTCCCGTTTCTGTGAGATTTCTGGGATAAAACTATCCTATGTCCTTTCTCGGTCTCAAACTCTATTTGTAGAAAATTTCATCTAAATCGGTTTAGCGCTTTTGGCATGAAGAAGAAACAGACAGACAGACAGAGTTACTTTTGCATTTACAGTGGGTGGCCATATTATTAGGGATATTAAAATATAAAAGTAAAGTTTTTGTCCCATGAACATTCCTTTTGTGTCATTAATTTTTTTTTAATTTCTAGTTATTGTTATAGTTTCTCAAACATACACTGTACATATACATTATAAAAATACATTATAAATATAAAAATAGCTATAAAAGAAAAAATAACTTGGAGCTCAAAATACAAAAAATGTATGTGTCCCTAATTATTTGGCCACCCACGGTATAATGTTAGTAAGGATTAGTAGGAATTATTAATTATATTATTTCTCAGTTTAATTAAATTTAATTCAAATAACTTTAATATAAATAAGCTTCAACTCATTTTACTTTAAGTAACCTTAATTAACTATGACAATCCTATTACTAGTGTAATTCAATTTGACCACATTTAGTATTAGTTTGAGTCTCGTTCGTACTTGGCAGACAAAACGTCCTTTTACTTAGATGACACGTGACGGACATATTTATGTTTATACGTATTGATATATTCTTTCGTAATCAAACTCATATCTGCGTTTGAAATTTACGAAATTTTCCTTAACCTTAATTATGTGTATCATTAGAAGACATCAGCGTGTCTCGACGCCTCCGGCGCGGAGGTTGGAGCGTTCGTTTAATCATGTGGACGTCAGTTCGAGTCCCCGGGTGAAAGGTCCGCTCCCGTGTGAACGTGTGAGAAAATTATATATATAGGTATATATTTTCACAGACGCTCCTATATTTTGTAAATACATATGATTACGATGAAGTACGTATGCTAAATATGTTGAGTTCTAAATATGGTGATGATGTATTCCAAATATAATTTGCAAACACCGAGTTGCTATATTTGTCCTTAAAGTTTTGCCGCGCTTTGTCTAATTTCATGACTCTCTTCATACAAGCACACCCGTTTCAAACTTACTCTTCTTTACACTAATTTGTGCATTATATTTATTTTATTACGGTGAGAATTTTCTGTATAAGGTTACGGTTAGATTTGACTTCTTTACATGCAGTGCTATATGACACTTAATACAGAGCATTTTAAACATAGTCACGTGGGAAAAGATATCTAAAGTCGCTAGCTATAAATATCACATTCGCTTGCACTGCTACATACACAAACGTGATCGAAGAACACAGTACATAGAAATTTGCTGTGAAAAAACATTTTAATACACCCGGACCGTTGGGTGTACTTAGCCGGTGGAACTAGTGCTGCTCCAGTAATAGGGCGGTGCGCGCAAAGAGTCAACAATGTACCCGGCATGGATTTACGAGTTTCGTAACGCCCGGTCCATATGCACAAGCCACAATAGCTCTGAGACTGTTTTATTCGTATGGCGAACGTATGCCATGTCTGTCATCGGGTAATTTCATTGGTAATATTGGGAAAAAATTTAAGATGAGCCTTAAATTCAGTTTCTATGTGACGTTACTTGATGTCAATGAACTGAAGTGACTATTAAAATTCTTCCAATGGTTAGTGTTGTATGGGATTCAAGTATTAAGTCATTTCATTCACATTCAAATTCAAATTCAAATGTCATTAATTCAAAATTGGTTCATGAGAACACCTTTTTGTACGTAAAAATGATGCTACCATGATGATTGAATATTAGGATAAAAAAAACTTTCAACCTTTACAGTTAAGTACAGAATTCAAGCGCCGGTCAGTGTGCAAGTCTCTTAATAATATAATATTTTACATGCAATTTTTTGTCAGCCAAGAACATCGTTAGGGAATGTCGTCAATTTTATGACACGATACCAAACATGACTGTGTACTAAGCGAACTCGCTTCCAGCTTTTACGAGGTAAGTTTATGGTTTTTCTATTGTGAAAATGTCATAAATATAATAATTAGGAGTGAAGAGGTCCGCAGTCGAGCAAATTGTTGATTGTCTAAGTTCGTAAAATTCGAAATGATTATAGCTGGGTACGACGCACTGCGGTGTTGTACCGCGCGCGAATTGCTTTAAAGCGAACGTTGGTGTACAGAGTAGGTGGCCAAATTATTAGGGACACACACATTTTTTTGTATTTTGAATTCCGAGTTATTTTTTGTATTATATTTCTAATATATTTTATATCATACAGTGTATGTTTGAGGAACTAATATAATAACTAGGTAATTTAAAAACAAAGCATGCCAAAAAAGGAATGTTCATGAGACAAAAACTTTACTCTTACATATATTTTAATATTTAGCAACTTACTGTATGTAGTACTATATATAAGTTACTGTATGTAGCTGCCAAGGCAGATCGAGGTGTACCATCTTGACCAAATAAGTTAAGTGGAAATCACAAGTTTACGAAACCTGCGCTTGGTAGGAACACAATGGTAAATGTCAAAGAAGGGCGTCATATCTATAAGGAAAGACAAATTTCACATTCCTTAATTTGAGTGTATAATAATAAAATAGAAATAATACAAAATACCTTGTACGAATTACCATTAACTAAAAAAAGGTAGTGAGAGGAGTGTATTACACTCCTACATTTAAAAACTTACTTTTATATCCCACTACGGGATAGGGGGTGACAATAAAATTATAATTAGTATAATTATTAAAACGTAGTACCTATATTATAAGTTATACTTTCGTGGCCTTAATTTTTTTTGTTCATTGAAGTACCGGAGGCATGATGCTTATCTGGTGTTATATGGCTACTGCTGTTCATATACTCGTGTATACAGCCTTAAAAATATTTTCACCATGGACTATAGTTACATTGCTACATTTGAGAACTGTGTGAGTTGTTAAGCTCCATTAGTCAGCTTATCATATAAATGAATCTGGATTAAAATAGCGCCATCATCATTCTATGACTATGAACAGTCCGCCATCTTTAATTTATTTTAATGTCACTTACTTGTCAAAATTTATTATATTTTTATAATGAAATCAAGTTAATTCTTTCCAATAACATAGATAACATCATAACGCTATAATATATTAAGGAAATATCAATAACAGTTTTGATTAATAACAGCACTAAATTCACTTTAATGTAATCGTCGATGAAATCGCCTACACTTCAATAGTAAGACGCACGGCTCGACGCTGGGCTCCGATGTTACCTTTATAGCGCCAAGTATTAAACGTGTTTAAAATAAAACGGTATTTTAATGGGTATGGTGATTGCAAATTATGGACTTCTTGTATATTTGAGTAACATCTCATTAACTGGTTTTAAGGAGTTACGATTACAGACGGGTGTAATTTTAAGTAAATTCAAAATATTTTTTAAGCTCACGCATGATTATATGCACTTCCTGCCTCATCGGTCCAGTGGTTGCGAGCGCCACTCGCCACTGCCGATCGAGAAGTCCCGGATTCAAATCTCAGTGCCAAACTCAGAATACCGAAATGTTTAATGTTGATGCCTTAAGGGGGTGCAGAAATTGAAACTCAGTTATTTGTCACTCTTAATGGATTTTGTACGGTATTTTTAAGGAATATGGTATACAGCACACTGGGAATATATTTTATATGATTTCATGGCTTCATCTTTCCGAAGGGGTGGGCACAGGAATGTATTACGCCCACGTTGTGCTATATATTTCACGGAACAGGTATTGATCATATTGCATACACAGGGCGGGAATCCATATTCCGAGTTACTGTTACGAATTTAGAAAGAGAACTTCTAAGAAAGCTTATTCGACAAATTACAAGTACGTCTGTTTTTTTTTCACTATACCAAAATGACGCGTCGTTCAGTGATTAATGAGAATATTTTAGGCTTTATTATATTATTTTTGTTACTGCGATTATTCGTGAGTAATTAAATTTAACCAATTATGTTAAGAAATAGTAGAAGTCGCGTGAAGTGTTTTAGAGATTAGGTACGTGAGTACGCAATGGATGTTGATGGCTGTACAAGCGTTGACAGTGTAGTGGTTCGGGCTCGGCATCCCAATTCGGCGGTCTTGGGTTTGAATTCTGGCATACACATCTAAAATTACAAACTTACTAATTGCAGTTTAGTCTCTATGCTTAATTAAGGCTAAGTATGTGTAATGTGACTGATTAAAATGTATGAATCTAATTGCATTCTAAGATTAAATATTTCTTGGTAGGTAGGTACTACGGCGAAGGAAAACTTTGTAAGGAGACCTGTGCTTTTAGAGTCCTCCATTGTTATGTTGTCTAAGTATTTAGTAGTAATAGTAGTTGTATTTTTGAAGATGATGACAGTGATGGATGATGATGACAACAATTGTATTGTTTTATGGGTGTGGATGCGACTCTAATCAACAATAGTAACATTCTTTGTATACATCAACATAGCCGCATATTAACCTCGTGTTTAATATGCATATATTTATTATACTTCTATGCCAAGTACCTTACGGATTAGGTAGAGAGCAAAGAAGCTTCTTCTCCATTAATCACTCTCTTCATATACGCACTACGGTTTCGGGGACGTCTGCCTCCCTGTATATTATATAAAAATTTCGTTATGAAATGTCGCGTTAAATTTTTTTCTGTTTTACCGCCAATTATATAAATCACTTTTAATTAATTATTAAATATTTTAATTCGTGCTGATGGTGGAGTGGGTGATATTATGCGGCAATTTATTTTTGTACGCTCGAACGCACTCAAGTTAATGTCAACCTCACTGCGGATTAATGACTATTTCGACCACAATGACACTGATTTAAAGTTCTGACATTATATGGAACCGGTATGAAAGTGTATCTAAGTCATATAGCAGATTCTCACTTATTAATTTTTAATATTATATAATAGAAAGTGTTTATGGATACTTCGATTAGTGTTCAGGAAAGGATAATGGCTTATTGATTTAATTATAATTATCGATACCTACGGTATATACTACTATACGGTATGTATTGGTGTTGGGCAATATACAGGACGCTCCACTTGCAACAGAACGCCGTTCAAGTACAAGGGAAATCAAAGACAACGAACGACGAAATTTTTGCAACAGAGGACGTTAAAATTAAACCGCCCGTATAACAGATACCTTCCTGAGATGTAACATTTATTGTTCGTTTCTATTTACTCCGTGATTTGATTTGGTAATATTTACGTAACATCACACCTTTAATACCCGAAGAAGGGTACTACTAAATTTTCTAATTTTGATTTTCTAGTAGTGGCTCGGAGTCTGGATAAGTGCCCGGTATATGGCAAAAGGCTCAACACCTATTCCATAGTGGGAATTAAAAGTAATTGGTGAAACGTTCTACATTCTACATTCCTCTGCCTACCTCTATGGGGATTACAGGCGTGACGTTACTTTTTTTACTTTTTTTTTCAGTGTATCATTTGTTTATTTACATTAGTTAGCGGGAAAATATATTATAGATACTATTAATCTTGCCGGATCTTGTCAAATTTGCGCCAAAAAGTCCGGTATGAATTATAATAGCTTACATTAAAAACTCCGGCGTGCATCAAGTCGAATAAATAAATTATACAGTGTTGGATCATGTGTCCATTTATAGAAATTTAATGAGTGAAATGAATTATGAACAGTTTGAATTTTATGATTTGACAATTAAACAGGTACCTACATGAATAGATCAAGATGTTAAATAAAATTTTTTTACTTCATAAAATAATGAAGAGAAATATGGATAATAAACCAATAAATAATTTAAGGTGTTAAGTCTTTCCAAGTATAACGCGGAAAAATAAACATATGTAGATAGCCAGTGTATAAAATAGTTATGTATGTTCATACGGTGCTCAGCCACAGAAATGTATTAAATGATCATTTCTTAAATTTACAAATTTAAAACAACACCGTGAACTGATGTTTTCAATTGAATGATGATAACAAACTTGATAAATAGATTCGCGGTCGAGTACGGAACGCGTCGTAAGACCGCCGCACACGATCGTACATTTCTTTATCCGCGCCTCGATAAGAATGTGTGCGGTGCGCCGCTTATCACTTTTTCTATTACACTGCCACCAATGTAACGAAGGCTACTGAAATACTTGGAGCGGGACAATTTTAAAAGAAGAAATTCACATTTTATATTTGTTCAAAATTTAAAATTTAAATTGAGATTTAGAATCCATATGGAACATTGGTCGTTTAAATTTGTTTCTAACAATGCAGTAGCCTTACGGCCTTTATTTTTAGACAATTTAGTTTCGACTTACATGTAAATACAATATATTATTCAGATTGATATATTATTTAGATCTGTTGATGCAAGATGTATCAACAGATCTTTGACGATTAGAAAAATATTAGATTAAAGATTAGTAAAATATTATATTAAAAATAAGCCAAATTAATGTCTAAAATAGTTTTGTACATTTGAATTTAAAATAACACAAATTCATATTGAGATTTTATATTTCATCATAGTGTAATGTTTTTTTGGTACTTTACATACACTTGACATGTTTACAATCTTACATAAATAATTGAATCCACAAATCATTTTATTATATATAAACAACACTATTTAGCCGAACGAAATACCCACTGACACAATTAACATTCAAACTAATGCGTATTATAATATTGTGCTGTAGCATAGCACATTAGGCGCTGACCGTAATCCATCAATTTATCGCCAGTGCATTCAGTAAAAATAAAGACGCGAAGTCATTCCACGCCATTCTCTGTTCTGCGCCGGGGCCATCCGGGCGGTAGATTGTGCAACGTTTTGTGTGACCACAGACCGAGACATATACATATTTATGAGACGACTCTAATATACAATTTCTATGTATTATCTCCTCATGTAATGCAGGAAGTGGCAGCGCATGATGATTGTCTTAACGGTCACCTGCGTGGCCGTCCGTGGATTCGGTCGTATCGCGGCGATCGCCAGCTTTTTGTCTTCATCATTTAAAAATATAATTGTGACGCGTTACCATTAACGACTGCGAGATTTTTGTGCGCGGTGCCCCCTTTGTACGTCGCCTGTGTGGCGCGCGTTTTAATTGAGCAACCACGATGGTCATATAACGCGCCGTAAAGATAGATCCGTCTTTTTTCCCCGTCCGAAACTAGCGGTTCAAAACTTTGAAGCGAAAAAAACTACGCGACGTTCTGTACGTCGATTAGAATACGTTTGCCATTGCGAGAGAAACATCTCATTTAACATTTCAAAGAATCATCTTCTATTAGTAGTTTGAGCTCTCGAAGCCGACAAAGTGTTTGATTTGACGGCTCGATCTATTCCCCCCGAAGCTAATTAATAAGCAGATACAACCACTTAAGATAAGTAAAAATATTTTCATCCCGAAACTGCACCGGATACAGATCGTATCGGCATGACAAAGCGTGGCGCCAAGAAAGTTCGATCCGCGCTCACATAAAATTGAACTTTCATGTACTCGACTTAGAGGTGCATTTCAAACGTAACATTTCCAAATCTATCCAGCATTTCTTGTATAATGTAAATATGAATCTAATGGTGTATGCCTTAAGGTTCAACTTTTGAAGGTACTTACATACTTGTATTTCACAGCAGTTTGTCAGCAGTGTGTCATGTTCAATCGAATTTAGACTTTACGACTGAACATTGTAAAGTTAAATTTGGAACCGCGGGTTGAATCTGAAGTACCGCAATCTGAATCTTCGGCTGCTATTCTAAAAGCCTCGGCTTCTTGAGTGCAGGTGGTATGACTGTTGTCTCCAAAAATAAATAAATTGGTAATTTTGGAGATAATTTCATTTATGGGAGCATGCTTACTTACATACTCTTATGTAGGTACTTGATAGTTAGTTAATTCTTCTTGTATCGCTCCATTAATCTCATGTTTATGTTGATATGCCACTGTTCTCAATTAATGTAATTTTCGAACAAAATAATTAACTATTTTCAACTTTACATAAAGATGATGACTGAAAAAAGAATGCCAATAAATTTTTTCAATTGTCAATGTACAATAAAATTTTGAGTAACAATGATAGAAATGTTTTAACGTTGCATATCAGAAATAGTGGCAAGTATTTGATGGATGATATTCCCATTAAAAGTATGAAAGAGATAATATAGAAGATCTTAAACTTGAAATTGCCAATAAATTCTGGCTTGCCAGTATAACATGTTAATAAAAAAATTTGTCAATATTGTTCCAGAAGCTTCGGTCAAATACAGCAAAAGACTACGCTGATTTAAGGAAAAGTTCATGTCCAAAAGTCATAATTATGTTTGGCGCTAGTTATTCTCTGCTTACCCCGTAATTGATCTGGCGTAAGGTGATTACATAATAATATCAATATTAATAAAATGAATTATGTATGTCCATGTAAACCAAACTTATATCCAACCTTATAAAGCTCAATGAATACTTTCTTGTCCCGAAAAGGGACTTATTAAACGGACAGAGGGCGAATAGTACCTACATCGTTTTCTTAACCGTTGTAAGGACCAAATGATGCGGGTCACAAAAAGCTTAGACGTGTACGTGGCTAAGGCTAGTGTCAATCAACATCAGTAGATAATCCCTATGTGCATTACATTTAATTTAGTCACATATTTATTAAAGATAACATACTTTTATTCTTACTGCCATTGCAGTGTTAATTTGCTATCCAGTTATAATTAGGTGGAAAAAATGTAATATTTCCAGCATAATACAGGTAGGTATTATGCTGGAAATATTATTAACGTAACCTCACGTCTGTAATCCCCGAAGAGGTAGGCAAAGGAGTGTAGAACAATCCCACGTTTCACCAGTTATGTTTACATCCCACTATGGAATAGGAAATATTACCTATATGTAATATAAAATATTATTCTTTTATGTGTCCCCTAATATTATTAGTTTTGTCCACATGGCGTAGCATGGCACACATGGACGTAGGCGTCCATTGAGCGTTTTTAGCCCACAATCCCCACCATGGGCATTCGTGTTGGAGATTGCAGAGTACAGCTTCTAATACCGTTTAAGCCGCTGCCTGTCGATTGCTATTGTCATGCCATTTGCTTAGGCAGGCGACGCCACACTGCCTTACTGCGATCTTCCAGCGCTGGGTTGTCATTTTTTACGATACCCTAGTATCCCGGAATGGGGTCGGGAAATGTACTCTTTCTCGCGCCCAACACTTTTTACTTACTACATAAAAATAAAGGAATTACTGTTGCTAAGCAGATATTAATAGATGTACGTTTCGTTTCTTTCGTAGAATTTGCCTGGAGGTTTGCTATTAAATTGGGTGTAAAATGTAGCGTAAAATAGAGTAGTTCCAATGTCGTGTAGCTGTGCACTTGTCTAATTACTTGTACAGCGCGACACATGCCACTCAGGCCGACGTTGATTGCGGTCTGGGGGGTGAGTGTTTCGCGCAGTGGTAAAATGGTGTAAGTATAACTTTGTTTTTTTATTTGTTTTTTAAGGGTGGTTTGAAAATTTTCGGATTGCGGTTTCGTCATCCATAGTATAAATAATTTTCATATACGAAATATCTTTTTTTAATTTAATATTTGTTGCTTAGTACATGTATGTAGTATATTAGTTCATTAGGTAATTGTAAATTTAATACTAATTTGGTCAATTTGAAATGAATATGTAAGCATAATAACTCGCGTGCGCAAAATTGCGAACAGTTTGTTTGACGATATCGTGTTTATTTTTTTACTTTTCATTAATTTATAGAATCTTGTATATTTATTCCATCTAGATCTAGACTGTAATTATACGATGAGACGACGGTAGCTAACGGTAACTGGTTTTGTTAAAGCTGTGGAAATACAAATAGTTAATATCGTTTTCTTTCATAGCGTTCTGTTGGAAAAAAAGCTCTTTAAGTATCCTTTGGTGTGACTGCGTCGGTGATCGGGTTGGTTGCAAGCGCGAATGCCGATGGAGACGTCCAGGATTCAAAGTTTTCCTATTCAATTTTTCCTAACTTAGATTTTCTAGTAGGGGCTCGTAGCCTGGACATCTGCCCGGTGTATGGCAATAGCCTCACCACCTA
>DWFO01002800.1:0-13160 GCA_018246595.1 Mimoniades nurscia nurscia | reverse complement strand
CCCTCCCCTATTTAAGATGTATTCTGCTATTCGGGGCGGAGACAAATCCAACGAATCAAAAACCATGAAAATTGGTCAGGCAGATCTCGAGTTATAAGTGTTGTAACAAACCCGACTTTCTTTTATATATATAAGAAGATTGGAGATTTTCCAAATTCTTCCATGATCAACTCGTACAAAATCATTTAATATCTTGCCGGCCAACACAAAATTGGTGCATCATTAATATTAATGGGAATTATTGTTTAATTTGAGCATTATTAGTAAGTTAAAATAACATTGCAATTATACTATCATAATTGTGTTGTGTTCATTTATGTAATGCATTATTTAATGCTTGTTGTCATTGTGGCTTTATTTATCTAATGTAATTTTTGCTCTAAAATATTTAGTTTAAATATGTATATGTTACATTACCTATAGTTTGTCTTTTCCAGAACACACACAATACATAGGATACAAGTAGATGTAATTATAATGAGTTTATTGACTACAAAATTTATTGATATGAGTTAGAAATTCCGGGTAAAAGTAAACCAGTATATATACACCTGTATGTTTCTGTAGTTGTTGTGTAATGTTAAATTAATAATTTTAAATATACAACATGATACAATGCAGTGTAAATGATTAATGTATTTTGACAAATCACAAGCATAACAGTACTCCAGTGGTTAGACATATATAACCATATTACATTATTGGTGTTGTCTAAACTGATGATACACTTGCTAGACAAATTTAAATGTTAAGAAAGCAACATACCATTGAGCTATCATATGATACTTTAACTCATTATTAAAATTCATTTCTTGAATACATATAAAATTGACAGCTACATTTGAATGTTTGAAATAGATGAAATGTGTGAAACAAAGTTCTGTATTTTTTTTATTCTTGTGTTGAATCGTGATTTCTGAATAGGTTTATTATTTAGAAAAAAATCTAGCATCCCACAAACTTCACAATGAATATATATTATTTTGTATAAATAAGTATGAATGTAAGTATTAGTGACGAATGTTTAAAAATCTTCTAGAGAAATTTTTCAAATTACCTTGTACATAATGTAACTATTCTAGATATTGTTGTGATTTCATTAAATATTTTAAAGTTTGACTGCTGCTTTAAATTATGATAGGGCAAGAAATTAAAAGTATATATTATGTAGTGTTTATAGACATATTTATTTTTTAAATATATATTTAAATACCTTAAATTTATCACATTTAGTATGTTTTGGAAAAGTTAAAGAGCGAACTAAAGGAGTTTTTATCGCTATATTGATTGATTTACATTGTGCTTACATCTCAGTCCATAATGATTAGTAACATAGCCAATTATTCCAACAATTGCCTTAACAAGTCTTCATAAACAAAATCAGAACATGCTCTTTTGAGATTCAATTACAAAAAAGTTTTCTGAACATTTAATATACACTACAGATTAAGGTTGGCAAATTTTAGAAACATTACTGAAAAATCTCTTCCGTAACAATATGAAAACCTGAATAACTGAGAACCTATTTTTCAGGTCAAATTCCTTAAGATATTCACCTATGATGTGGAATAGTAATATAAGTTTTGATTGTAAAGCTTTATTTGAACTTATTATATGGAGCTATTCAAAATGTTCATTAGAACAAAATGGATTATTATAGAAATGTAGGGCCCATGAGTAAGTACATGGTTATCATATATTGTACATAATTATTAACATGGTTTTATAGAACAGTTTGATGCTCATTGATATTTAAGAATATAACTTTGTAATATCATGCCCACATATTTCCAAGGGGATATGCAGAGGAGTATAGTACACTCCTACAATGCAGCTGTTAACATCCTATCATGGATTAGGGGCTGAGTGTATTTCCATAAACTGTAAACAAACACAAACTATATGCTAGAACTAGGCATTTCAATTTTAAAAACCCAATTCTCGCCCACTTGGGAATTGTACCCAGGACTTCTCGATAGTCAGTAATGATTGCTATCACTCGACCAACGAGGCACTGAATATGTGTTTGTCAATATATAAAACAAGTCTCTAACGAGATGTCTTTAATAACAGAGTTAAGTTTGAGTAAAGTTTAGAACCATGAACAAATGAATTGCATACATTTTACCTGGATAAATGAGTTGTCTATTATGACTTTGATGAAGTTTAAATTGATGATAATTTTTTATGTGTTTTACCTACTTAATGTAATAGTTTATAAAATACCTAGCTAGATAATGTACATTGCCTTCATTGCAAACTTTTATCTAAATGTCAATAAAAAATTTATAACATAAGTGACTTATTTTCTTTCAAAATATATATACAAATTCTACTATATCTTTGCTTAAGCAATTAAAATACAATTTTGTGAGCATAACTACATAAGCTCTATACTTCTTAAAATTAAAATTATTTGGCATGGTACTGCATAGTAATTTTTTCACTATCATAATGAACTAGATAGACTACATCTTATTACATTAGTATAAAACTACATCTATATTTCGAAATTTTGATTTTAACTGCTTTTCATAGTCTGTATTAATTATTTTTGGACATTGATACACAGCTAAAAACTCAAGATTCTTATACTGTTCAGATATTAAATCAACAACAACAGGTGATGCATTTTGTATTTTTGAAAAACTGAGTCTTTGTAACTTAATCAATGATGGACTTCCTAGAGTATGCAAAAGGTTTTTTTCTGAAAAATTATTGTTATTCCAAATTTGTAAGTGTTTAATTTTCTTCATGTTTGCAAGAGATGCAAAACCAATATCTCTAAGGTTTTCACATCTAATGATAGCTAAATCCATCAACGAAGGACACTGTGATATCAGCTGCAAGCAATCATCATCAATGGCATCACCACCATAAATATGTAATGTTACAAGTATTTTTTGTTTAGATAAAACCAATTCCCTAATGAATTTCAATTCAAGTCCCTTAATTTTTTCTATTAATATGTGACTTAAATATTGACACTCTAATAAAGTATAACAATTTGTTAATGAGAGACCAAAATCTGACAGAGCCAAATAGTTTAGCTCTTTAAAGTGGTCATATTTAATTGAAAAATCAAATCCATTCATGGGTCCACTATAGCAATTTCTGAAATTGAGTTTTTTTAAATTTGGCCACCTGAGTATATATGATACTAGCTCCTTTCCAATTCGACACATTATTAACTCTAAGGAAATTAAATTCTTACACATATTAGTTACGAGCATAACAGTGGAAAAATTATCAATACTTTGCAATTTTACACAGTGTATTAAATCTGCATGAGAACTTATTATGCCTAAAATTCTCACAGGCATAGTAAGACTACTTTCATTATAAACAATAACAATATTTCTCCACACTGATACATCTCGAGCCAGCATTAACCATCTTTTGCAGACCACCTCACAAGCTATTAAATCCTCCAGGGGTAGAGACTTGAAGATGTGTATCAACAACTCATCGGGTAAAATATCAATATCTTTTACATCACCCTCTGAATCAAGCACAGTCATTCTGAAAATAAACAAAACAATATACCTATTGTTTACTGAACTGACTGAAAACTTGAACATTCTGATACATTTGACTGAACATGCTGTTACTTCTATATATGTTAAAATGTTTCAAGACATTTGAGATAATGGTGACATTTGGTTATTTATTTTCTTTGGAAGGCTATCAAAATTAAACCATTAATGTGTGCATCACACCTATAATCCCTGAAGAGGTAGGCAGAAAAATGTAGTACACTTCCATGTTTCACCAGTTTAATTTATGTCCGACTATTAACCCATTAAATAAGAATATACATGACAATAATATATTTCTTTTTGTGTTTAAACCACAAAATTAAGAATTCTCTCTCAGAACCCTTTTTAATGTTATGTTGCTGGTCACAGGTCTCTCAGAGAGTAAAAGCTATAGTGTGCCATGCTGGCCAAGTGCAGGTCGGCAGATTTCACACAACTCAGAGAACATTTTTTGTCATATAATATAATATACAGTCAAACCTATATAAGCGAGAATTGAAGGGAGCACGATCTCATTCTCACTTATAGAGGTTTCTCACCAACCCAAGTCTCTCGCTAATGCAGGCACATGGGTAGTGTCTCTCTCTTATAGAGCTACACAGCAATAACAAGTCACAGCAAGTACAAATGTAGTAAATATGTAATATGGTATAATTATGTGCATAATATGCACTACATATATTATGTACATATATATTTTTACTAGTGTGTATATGTTACGTACATTAGATTTCGACATATAAGTACTTTATAAGGGTAGGTATCAAGATGCTTACGAAAACAAAACAAAAGTTCATGCACTATGTAATTTTATAAAAAAAAAGCAGAGGAATGTAGAACATTCCCACGTTTCACCAGTTACTTTTAATTTTATTTTATTTAGAACTTATTTACACTGAAAAAAATCTGTCAATTTGTATCCATCTATGTGTGTATCTTTTATGTATGTTTGTATTTTTATTGTAGCTATAGTTCCTTCTAAATAATATTAATAAATAAAGCTCGACTTTCGCTTATAGAGGTATAGATAAGTAGCAGTCTCACTTATAGAGGTCCATGAGGGAAAAACGACTCTCTCTCTTACAGAGGTTTCTGTTTCTCGCTAATAGAGGTTTTGGGAGCTTAAAATGACGGGTCCCGGCTATTACTCTCACTTATAGAGTTTTCACTTATCCAGGTTTGACTGTATATATATTAGAACTAAAATTACATTGACCGTTTCATTTGGCTTCAAAAATAGAACGTTCACAGTACAGCTGCGATAGAGGAATTTTCGGTGGCGTAAACAAAATAAATGTCAATACTATCCAGAAAAAAGAAATACTACCAAATACGAAATTCAACTCGCTTCCGAAAAGTTTTTTTTTTTAAATTATAATTTATTATTCTGCTACTAACTTAATTATTATTATACAAATTTGAATATAACAAAAGGATATTATAAATAAAGAATTTCATCTAATATGTACTCGAAATAATATTTCCATTGCAATTAGATAAATATAGGAATCAGATTAGGTACCAACTTGCCTCCCGTGTGTTTTATCGAGATAGCCGGTATAGTTCCGGTTGATCATAGCGAGGGTCGCGTTAGACCTTCCAACAATCAGTGCGTGATTTAGAAAACATACTCAGACATACGGTACATAATTTGAACATAATATTTACTATCAAAAGCATGTGTACATATGTATTTACCTATCTTTAATTATTATCAATTATTATCTGATACTTTACTAATATCATCGGTAACTAAGATTACGAGGCGCAGGTAAACAAAACGTCACACTTACAATAATTTATCAGCTGCTTTTAAATGCAGTAATCAAAGACGAGGACAGAAATATATTCAAGCAGGCGGCTCTAAGTTATTTTCGTAATAGGCACCATACAATTATTATTAATTCATGTAACAGATGAGCTAATTTTAGTGTTGAAATGAAAGGAGTTGCGAGATCTCGGAAACGGAAGTGGTACAAAAGGTTGAAGTCGGAAGAATGCATTCATGTTGCCATTAGTAATGTGGAAATGATATTTAAATGTTAAAATAACTGTTTTTTTATTATACAAAGGTAATTTGAATCCAAACAACGTTCTTCTTAATACCTTAAAATCGTCGACTTGCATTTACGTGTAAATGTGGAATCAGGCCGCAGACAAAACAGTCTATTGATTCTTCTGCTTTGATAAAATTTGCGGATCTTAAAATTAAATACATTTTTAAGGTCACGAACGTGCAAATTACAGCTAACTACAGGTATTCTCTTTATTGTCCGTAAACAGTACGTTTAAAAAACTATGTATCTTATAATAGAATTGACAGTCCCGTGGGTGCAGTGGTTAACTAAACTGACTGTTAGGTAAGGGATCGTGGATTCGAATCTCACCCAGAACAAATATTTGTGTGATGAGCACAGGTATTTTTTCTGTCAGGATGTAAAAAATGTCTATATGTATAAGTATGTATTTATATATACATTTATATAATATATCACCTTTCTAGTTACCATAACACAAGCGGTGAGATGGGATATTAATATAAATTTTGAAAATTGAAACTCACTTGTGACCTCGCACGCAGGCATGATGCAGGGCGGTGTAGCCGTTGTCATCTTGAGCGTTCACACCAGCGCCTCGTCTTAAACTGAAAACAAAAACATTTATTACATTGGATAAATCTTTAAAAAACCGGGCTATGAAAACTTTTTTTTTGTTTTATAAAACAAATAATTTTTTCAATATGTTAAACATAAAATAGGCAGAAAAAAGGGGCAAATCATAAATCTTTAAAAAAACTTAGCTATGAAAAAATTTTTTTTGTTTTATATAACAAATATTTTTTTCAATATGTTAAATATAAAATAGATTATAAAAAAGGGAAATCATAAAATATATTCCGCAGTCGGTAGGATTCGAACCTACGCTCCCAGAGGGAATCTGATTTCTAGTCAGACGCCTTAACCGCTCGGCCACGACTGCTTATGTTCAATCATATGAAATACTTTCACACTACCGTTGATAAAACAAAAATGTTATATCAAAATCATTAATGTCACAATATGAGCATTGAAATTAAAATTTATGTTTTATCTACAGAGTGTCCAAAATAGCAAATAATCGTAACTAGGTTATGTGTATACGTAAGCCGAAAATATTATGTAATAGCTAATAACGTCCACAGCACGGAAACTGTTAATTTCATACATTTCGACAAAGACTATCCTAGCAAGGAAAAGTTCCTTGTATCCCGGAAGGTGCACGAAGCAACGAAAATAACCCTTTCTCGCAACTTCCCAGGTGATTCCTGCTACGGCGTACGAAAACATAGTGCACACTTTAGAGTATTGCAAAGTCAACAGCGTATGCGACCAGCCTCACGAGTCGTAGTGTGCGCGCGCATATCATGAAGACAACCGACAACTGAAGAGACAACAAACAACAATGCTGCCAACAACGCTACAAGTTAAACGCGCAGAATTCCGCCGCAACCTGTGCGATCTGCGCAAGCTCGTAAAGCGGGATCTCGTAAAGCTATCCCGGAATAACACGAGTTAAAATAGACATAATCAAATAATGTATTCACTAGAAATATAATGGAAACATTTTCAAATTAAATTTATATTTATTTTCTTGCTGCCTCGTTCGCCGTGTTGGTTGCAAATGCGACTGTCGATCGGGAGGGTTCTGGGTTCGATTCCCGAGTCGGGCACTACTAAAAATTTTATAATTTATGTTTTCTAGTATTGGCTCGGAGTCTAGATATGTGCCAGGTGTATGACAATAGGCTCACAACTTATTGAATAGCGGAATGTAAACGCAACTGGTGAAACGTGGGAGTGTTCTAAATTCCTTTGCCTACCACTTCGGGGATTACATGCGTGATGTTACGTTTTTTTTATTTGCTTGTTACATGACCCTAATGAATTAGGGTCATGTAACAAGCAAATATATAATGATATATCTTATGAATTTGCTCTGGACACTGCATACATTACATGAAAGGTCACTGAACTAATCGAAACTATATACGTTCACTGGAACAAAGGACAAAAGAAAATCAACTCTATTTATTATGACCAAAGATTTATTATTATTTGAAGCGAAATATAACAGTTCGAAATTCAGTTGTGTCAACACGGCTTTATGTCCTAGAAGACCAGCATTAGTACACACAGTATTATAACGGAGAAGAGAGGTACTTTCAAAACAACTTTAATGTTATTAACATAAGGTCCAAAAGAACACGTGTATCTGAAGTCAGTGAAGTAACGGTACACGGGTACGTATTACCTGAGATACACTTTACATTCTCGTTATAAAACATGACATGCCACACTCATTCAGTTATTGTAAACACAGTCAAACGTCATGTCACATAAGCGGTTATATGGCGCTCCTTTCGCGTAATTTCCCTTTATGAAAAAAATGGTGGACCTTTCATTAATATTCTCTTATAGAATTTACATCTTTTGAATTGTGTATGTAAATAGATGTCCACCATCATCAGAACGCCATTAGGTATTGAGGGTGGCCTTGCAACCCTTAATTTAAGGTGTCATGCAAGAATACATAAATTAATTTACACGTGTTGTAACAAAATTAACGAATTCATTAACTTTTGAGATCGTGGCGTTGACCATCAGCATATTTAGTCCACAGCTGGGCATGAGCCCGGTTTAATAAAGCCATTGCGCTTCCAACACGACTAGCTTCTCCGTACAAGTATAAAAAGATAGCTGATGCTATGCAAATAACAATAATTATCAAGTTACCACACAGCTATATTGAATGTGGTCGAGTACATTGGGAGACTATTTTGTACCGAATAACGTCTGGTAACAACTATCATACCAGTTCAAGGTCAGAGGATATAAAATTAGTTGCAAGTTAGTCATTGCGGTAGATGAAAACACTTTTGTGAGTTCCAATCTGACTCATACGTAACACCTACATGGCCATAAACCTATGGAGACGAGTTCGTATTGGGTTTTTCCCATTCGCATTCATCAAAACACATACATAGTTTTTTTAACTGAATGAAACTCACATGTGTCCTAGTTTCTGCCACGATTCGATCGTCGAACTGCTGAGAAAACTAACATATCGATCATCGCGTACTTACGGCGTAATTTTATTTAATTATTAGTCGTTGATAATTTTTATTGACATAATGAAAACAATAAATTCTTTAGATTATTATAAGTAAAACACACAAAGCCGTGTGTAGTAGTGCTCCACGGCTTTATTGTAGTTCATTTAAAAATAATAATAGTAGCTTTAAATTAATAATTGTTATAATTAATGAGAATGAATAAGCACTGTGGTGTACATGGAAGACGCACGACAGGGTTTGTAAGAATAAAAATATAGAATCCCCATAAGCGTCCTGGCGTCACGAACAAAAAATTTAAACCCTTCATTCAAATCAAAGATCGATAAGCTATTTAACGAATTGCAAAAAGAAATGTCCAAAATGTTTTTAATTTCATGTAAAGAAAAGAAACAAACTATAACTCATTCCACAATTCGTTATAAGTTATCGAATAATGGTATTGTTACTTACGTTTCGTGCTCGAACGCTTTCATCATAATTTTCTTTGTCCGAATCCAATTTCGTTTAACGTGAAACTTTGTATCGGACATGCCAAAACCGAATCTCGTATTACAGCACTTAACAGTTCTCTCATTGTCACCCATAATCAAAATTAAAAAAATTAACTATAGTAAACAATGAATTTAACAATGAAATGTCAAAGTCAAAAACACCATAACGCCTTCATGTCAAAAGTTCAACTATGACTAACCGAAAATGTCATGGAGTGTTGACACGGTTACCAATGACGGGAGCCGGTTCGCCTCAACAACAATATCAACGGACTTAATCGAAAACCGTAACATTACAAAAGTAACATCGAAAGGTAAGTACTAATGTTGAACGCAATATGTGTAAAGCGAAACTAATCAGAATAGATACCGGCTAGATAAGATATGTAAAGTGGACCAAGTATATGGCACGCTAAATGCATGTACTGAAAACTGATGACGTCATTTTTGCACTCTTCCGTATCGCGAATAATCGTCAGCGTCCAAAGCCATAAAATAATATCGAACTATTTATGATTAATTTATGTACAGTTTTTGAAACAGATTTGTTTTATTCTATGTCTAAATACTGATTCTAAAAAACATTTTTACTATTATAGATAAGCCATACTTGTCTGGTCGTCTGAATACGTTCTATAAACTCAAAGTATACAAACATAATATCATGCCTATACTCCCCGAAGAGGTAGGCAGAGGAGTGTAGACCACATTGTAATAGGAAGTGAACCTACTGCCATGCACATACCGGGTCCAAACCCAGGCTCCCAGCCATTACTAAAAATTTTATTAGATATTCTAGTTAGAAAAATCCAATAGTACCCCAGCAGGGATTTGAACCAGGAACTCCTCGATCGGCAATCATGCTCGCAACCACTTGACCGGCGGAGCGGTATAAAAAATAAAAAATGTTATCAAAACAAAAAACCGACTTCATACAGAAACAAATTAAAATGCAGTTAAAGTAAAGAAAACCGCCAAAGTCAATCAAACTTATGATAATATAATACAGGTACAATTATTGTTATTTTTTTTAGTCGACGTCAGACATGGAAACATTACAACTTTTATACGAACCACAATATACTGTGAGTACCGACTGTGACAAATCATCAAAACCTATATACACCCATTTACTAATTAACTTTTAATTTGCCTGTCTCGCCTACCTACCTTGGCTGACACCGACTCCAAAAATAACAATAATTGTACCTACTTTATATTATCGTTATTTGCTCCTAAAAATTGACGAGTCGTTACTTTCTCGTGGATCCTATAATCAGAATCAAACCAAACTCTCATCATACTATCTTTGAAGTATATATACCCTTTCTAATAAAAAAAAGAATCATCGAAATCCGTTAACGTGATATTGAGTTATTCGTCCATTTGTCGCGGACACCCTTAATGCAAATTTAAGACTTATGTGGTTTTGTCATGGATGCCATTGTCAGATCTAGACCAAATTAAAATGAGACCAATCGAGAAGCACCACCTTCACATTAAAAAAAGAATCATCGAAATCGGTTCATCCAGTTCGAAGTTATGAAGTAACAAACAAAAAAAATACAGACGAATTGAGTACCTCCTCCTTTTTGGAAGACGGTTAAAAAAATAATAAAACAAATTAAAATACTGTAATTGACGCGCCAGCCGAGCAAAAAACACTGTCACTACATATTTTGAAATCTTCATATTAAAGAACGATTACCACTTATACACTAAATCCGCGATCTTTAAAAATATAATTTTTACAGACCAAACACAACACTTAAAACATATTTGAATGAAACATCATATTTCTAATTGGAAATAGAAAGGTCACCACGTGTGTTGCGCAATGTGCTGGACTTCAAAATGAGCATTTGATTTATAATTTTCAATTTAAAAATCATTACATTATTACATTGCCTATATGTTATTATCCAAAATACAATTCGGAACACGATTTACCTGTAATTTAACTCGGATGTGTGATTTAACTCGGAATGAAATTTGTTAACATTGTCATCCTTTTCCAAACATATCACAAATTAAGGGTAGAACACAATTTTCAACAGAAATATAAATAAATCATTAGAAATCAAAAGAAATACCTTGCGCAATAATGAAATAGAAAAAATTTTTTTCAGCGTCCAACAAACATCGTCAAACAAATAATTAAAGACGTATCCATATAACACCTGTTTAGTTGTCGTTAGTACTTATATCCAATAATAATAATAATAAAATGTATTTATGATGTCGATTATTATCGTTGATGGGCAAGACGGGGTTATAGAGCATAATCTCACGTATTACATATCCCTAATTCCTTGAATGTAAGGAAAGCAATTTTAGGGCTTAATTATTCAATAGATTTCTAAACGCAAATGTTCAATAACTCTTTACAATACCATATAAATAGTCGTTGGTCGTGTTGTTTGCAAGGGCGACTGTCGATCGGGAGATCCTGGGTTCAAATCCCGGGTCACTATTAGATTTTTCTTCTTTAGATTTCCTACTAATGACGCGGTGTATAGATATGTGCCCGTTGTGTGGCAATAGGCTCTACCACTTATTCCGTAGTGCGACGTAAACGTACCTGGTGAAGCGTGGGAGTGTTCTACACTCCTCTGCTTACCTCTTCAGGACTTACAGGTGTGATATTACGTGTTTAGAAATGAACTAGTGAGTACAAAAAGGCAATAGCAAAATATTTTATTAAATATAATAACATCAAACAATGTGATTGCGGAAATGAATCATATGCTGTGTTTTGAATTCTAAATCATAACATGATTGTTGCAGCGGGCGGTTATAAAAGTGCATAAAAACGTTTTCTCCATAATGAACCGTGGAATGACAAAGATTCACCTCTATTGATAGTAATCTAAAGATCGATTTTAATCAAAACAATAAAGTCAAATCACGAAAGTAAGTTAAATCAGAAATCGAGTGTAAAATTGATTTACAACGCAACGAAGCCCACTGTAACATTGTAAACCCAACGAGAGTTTACAACAACAGAGAGATATAAAAGCGTAAACATCAAATGACTAAGAACAGTCACAATTTTGCTAAAGTGTCAATTCATATTTAGTCTCCGAAACCGGCGTAAGTGTATGAAGACAGTGATGAATATAGAGGAAACAAGTGACGTATGTAAGGACAGAGATATTTGACACATTATTCTCTCTGCATACCCCGTAAATGACCTGGCGTGACCATGTAACAATATAAACACGGCAAGTCAATGACAGAATATCAAAACAAAATATAAGTACCTGAACCTCCGCTTCAGCCTGTTGACTATGTTAATGTCATTTCCAAAGTACGGAATTCTGAACTTCATAATAATGCATACAAACTACCTTGAACTGCAACAGTATGTACGCATATTAGGAGCGGTACGATAAATAAAGCACGAGGACACTTAATGTCGAACAATTTCAAACGGAGACCGTTACAAAGCGGCTCGGGCTTATCGGTTCGATCTCTTGTTAAATATTGGTTCCAAAATATTTACAAGAAAGCGAACCGCACGTCCCAGCGGCCGTTAGTGACTAACCGAGCGACGGCGGGATGAATCATAGACAACAGGTTGCGCGCTTTTAACTTTTTTATTGCGGTATTTTTTGTAACTGTTTTGGGGTTTTCGAGTTACGGGTCTAATCAGATGGCAATTTTTTGGGGTAAACGAAACTACATATTATATTTTCCTTCATGTGAAATCGAATAATAACACAGTGAACCTTGTCGCTATTAGAAATGTTGAATCATGTGGACCATACAAAACAGAACTTTATTAAATTGCACAAACGGACAAGTACAATTTCTAATGTTACTTCCGCACTGCACTCATTAAATATTCATATTTAATGTAGGATATAAAAAATATTCGCGAAGTCAAGAACGTCGTAGCCATTTCTCGAAAGTTGGCGACACTTCCGTGTGTCAGGATGTCTACTGGACCCTTCAAAAAAAACCACTGTAGCACAACAATAGATGTTACTTGGGATAAACCTCTACGAACGGGTC
>DWFO01002799.1:0-13160 GCA_018246595.1 Mimoniades nurscia nurscia | reverse complement strand
CGGGCACTTATCCAGACTCCGAGCACACTACTAGAAAATCTAAATTAGAAAATTTTTAGTAGTGCTCGACCCGGGAAACGAACCCAGAACCTCCCGTTCGGCAGTCGCACTTGCAACCAACTCGACCAACGAGGCAGTAAGTTACAAAATTAACCTCGTTTTACATTTTAAAAGCACTTACTAGTTCGCACTGGATCAACGTGGTCGGATATGTTCAGCAGTTGCGAGAGAGACTGTTAGATGCCATCAGCTACGTAAAAATAGTGGAAGCCAGCATATTCAAATTGCTTTTATTTTTATATTCGACAAAATAGACGCTGTTTGATATAACTATTCGATTGGAATCTTAGTACAATAAACAATTTAATATGTAGACACTGGCTTAATGTCTTAGGACTGTCCCGTATATCTAAAGACGTGTAGTCACATAATACACGTGTTTCACTAATACTTGTTAATTAACGTTAATGCTGATTTAAGTCGACTCGCTTAGCGAAATAGGCCGGAATTATTCATACAAAATGATCTTAACTAACCGCCTGACAATGTTTATTCAACAGGTGGAATATTAAGTCCTTTGATATTAAATGAGCAGTTCTGTATATATTTCTCTATCACGTTGAGTGTCTGTGACTAGAGTTGCTTGAGCGCAACGTAGTGTAGGCTTCGTACATCGATTTGGTCATGACGTGTTCCAAATTATCTCTTGGCGATTGTTCGTAGGTACATGAAACTATTTGACTAATGCCAGATAGTCTATCAGGATCTTAGCCCTGTTTTCGATCAGGTAGAGAAAATAATATTACCTGCATTCTCTATTGTCGATTTTTATGTTTCGTTTTATTATTATTATCATCGTACTTATTACATATCATTTATCTTATATAATTGATTTTAAAAGTCAAAAATATTAGGGTACTCCAAATTTTTCTCATCAACTGAGTTGACTGGCAGAAAATGCCATTTGGCATTAAGTCCGGCCTTTGGTAACAGTGATGAAGGATAAGTTAATAAACATTAATAAATGCTACTTAATGTAAATAGCTTACTTTCGATTTGCGACAGTTCATACGGGTATGAACTGTCGTATGGATATTGAAATATTCAAAATCCAAATCCATACTACACGAGTGGTCACTTAACACTGTAGGGTCCACGTCCGCTTTTCACTTAATTTCCATAAAAGAAAATCGCCTGCCTCCCTCAAAGTTCCACAGTACCTCTTACTCCCTTAAAGGAGGCTTCACAAAAAATGCTGAGTTCGACCTTTCAGTTCAAGATAATAAATTCCTCTTAATAGGGGACTTGGAAAGTCTTAAATCAACGTCGGAATATGAAGGCAAATAGAAGTAGGCACAAAGTTTTCAAACGGCTGTAAGACTTTTCTATTCATCTCAAATAACAGAATTATTTATTAGTTTTGATCTGATCAATTTTTTTCAATCGGTAATATTCAAGTTCACAATACTGTAATATAAATAGGCCATTGTTATTATTATGTATATTAAATATAAACTATTTTCATGTTTTAATGTTTCGAGATGTGTTTGGATATGTGCACCTTCAAACATTTCAGAATAGCAATATTGATTAAAACCAATTGTAATCAAACAGGATGGCGTATTCTCAACATACATATTCAAATAATTAATAGCATTGAAAGGCGACTTTGATTCTTTTTGGGTTTCAAGAAAAAAGGAATGTTTACAGCATTTGTTGGAATGTTGGCTTGCTTTGTCATGAATTCCTAATCTATTTTCGGTGTTGTCTGTTTATGTGCGGTCTTTGTTTCACATTCTATTTCCAGATATATTATTCTCCAGTTAATCTGACGTGTTAGGTCATTAGGCGGTGAACGTGTAATAACATTCTTTCTTACCGAATCTCCAAGAATTCATTAAGATAAGCGGCAGCTTTTAGGTTTGATAATTCTTTCAATTTCTGTCGTCAAAACTTTATTCATGACTGTTTTTATGTTCACACCACCTGGAACGGGTTTTGTAAACTTTAGCAGGGTTCCATTGATCCGTTTGAGGGTCGGCCTGTCAGCTAATTTGCTAGTTGTTTTTTTTTTGGTTTGTTTTTTTGAATTATTATTTCGATTGGAAACCAATCTTGCTCTCATTCTCTCTTGTTTATCTACATTTAAAATTTCTTAGGACACTGTTTCTTTCATAATGAACCTGAATTTGATTAGAAGAGGGTTATAGAGGCTATAAATAGCATTACGTAGTTTTATTTAACTTTAGATATCTATAAAAATAACAATGGATTTCGAATTTTCTCATAATTTTCATTCCAACATGCATTAACGTTTTCGTTGGTTTTTAAGTTTTATCTATCACTATGAGAACACGGCGAGCGATGTCGACTTTCATTTCCGTTCTTTGGATTAGAAATATGGAACGAACAGTGTCGAACGAACAGGTAATAATGCACCCACTATCGAAGATTGGAACTGTGTCGCGGAACCTTGTGTTTCACATTTATATGATGGAGTAGGTATTGCTAGAGCAAAGCGATGTCGAATTCATATGCCGCATACATACAAAATGTTAGTATTTCCGGTGTGTATTTTATAGTTTTCGTAGTGTTTTGTTGTTCTCTTACAATATCTTTTTATACTCTACTACTCTGTTCCCAAAAAAATGGAGCGATGTTGTAATATATTTTTATAATAAAATTGTATATATACGAGCATCTCCCCGTTTGTCCCTGAATGATAATTCTATGCCTAAGTGTACCCAATTCATACAATTGAAATTCTGATTCATCATATCCTATATTTAACGGTGTATGTGTGTCTCTTAAAATATAAGGAATAATATTACTGACCCTAGAATCAATAGCGTCAGGCGTCTCAATATTAAGTCTGTTCATAACAACTCAGCCGCTTGTTTAAGTTCTCACTCTCATAAAAGCTCCTCCTCGATATTAATAACGGAAATTTTAAATTTGAGGGCTTAACTGTTACTTGAATCTTATCCTGTAAGTATTCTTTAAGTTTAATGTTTGATATGGATATGTGAGATTCAGTCCAATATAGACTACTCATAAAATAAACACGGCTTCAGCTAGATTACTTCAGTTCGAAGCCTTACAAGTTTTATCTAGACCGCTTGCAAGTACTTATCTCCTTTACAAAAATATACAATTACCTTCGTATTTGTGGCTATAAAGTTCATAAACCTGAATAACCGGACGAGACGCATTCTATCCCAGCTCTTCAGATTAGCCACGGTGGCGCGGCGTCGCTATTTTAATGTTCATAATCATACGTCAATGATGGTTCCGTTGCATTAAACCGTGATAATTTTCAGTCTTTTATTATGTATGGAACGGATAAATTGTTTCATCATCAGTGTACTATATTTTTTTATTGCATGTAGAATGGAGATTGAATGCCGGTATTAATTGGATGCATTCGGGGCTTTAGGTGCATTGGCCGCGGTGACATTTAATTAAATTGACTTGTGGTCGCCGCGAATCGCTGAGCCGGCTCATGCGCCGGACTTCTATACAATCCCTGTTAATTCTTTTTTTTTATGTAACGATGTTTTTTATCTACTTACACCATTAACACAATTGTTATACAATTTTAAAATTCAAGAACACAATTTATATTCATATTATTGCAAAAGAACAGTTAACAGTAATTAAAGTTTTATTAACTATATTCTAAAATAATAGTTGCTAGTTTTGTACTTTACATCTATATGTTTGTATAAATAACAGTACGTTTAGTTATTAGTGTATTAAATATCAGTACAACTATATTCACTATATATTAGTTATGCAGCTATGCACAATTTGATTGACATAGAAAAAAATATGCAAATTTAACATGATTCAGCCTACATACAAAAGGTTACTCGGGCGGCTATCGAGTGCTGCAGGCGTTACGTGTGACATTATCATACTGGGCAAAGAAGCTCTATGAGATAGTCTCATTCCTATTGCTTATGCGCGCATTAATGAGGCACAAGGTGCGTGTATAATATATAATGTAGTAACAGAGTTCGTAGTTGTCAGCGCGTTCGGAGGCGGTGTGCGGGCGCTGTGTACAGAAAGCAGACGCATTCTCGTCCAACACGAGCGAGCGCAGGGTCAACGGTCGGCTGGAGCGCCTGGGAACCGAAGATAAATATTTGAATTTCAACACTTTATACATATGCTTAGCAAATTGAATATGAAGTGTTCTGGCAACCGCCGGTGTTTACGGTGTGGAGAATTGTGGGTCGGGCTTCCTGACGTTGCACGTTCCAGCTGGTGAAAAAAAACATAAAACATTAGAGTGAACTTTCTTGATAAACTACTGTAATATTAGAACACATTAGTCTTCAAATCGCAAAATACCTGGATACGTAATGTTTGTATACGTTTAACTCAAATCACTCATTGGTTTTATTTAATAACTTGTAATGTATCGACACAATGATCTTGTATTGAATACAGATATAATATCGAGACAGTGAATATTTTCCTGTGCTTCCTTTTAACAAAAGGAATAGGAAATGAGCTTTGAATATCGAATGAGGCGTATCGGTGACATTGCGGCTGATCAAAACATGCTATAATGATAATTTTCCGGTCATCAATATTCATGCAACATTCTTCAAAGAACGGTTGGTTAGCTTAGGGCTCGGTTTATTTTATTTATTATTCACGAGACTCCTTTTAGAAATAAAATTAAGTTTCATGCCTGTCGAAGTTAATGTCTTTTTTTAAATAATCGTTGTAATAATCTTTACATAGTACCTATAGCAGTATATGTAGCACCTACGGCTGACATGAACTGTTAAACTATGTAACTAAAAAATGACATGAGATTAACTATGTACCTATACGTATAAGTTATGTTCATTGTACTATTTGGATTGTCGACCGTTGTCAACCGTGTTAGCCTTTCACAGATTGATTTTAACTACCAATTTTAAAGTCTACGTTTTATATCCGTACATATGTCCGCATATCTTTACTGAAGAAAAATATTTATATATGTATGACGCCATTACCCTTACTGGGTAGGCAAAGGACATCGTCTGCCAAATATTCTTTATTACAGATCTAACGTGATTCTCCTAAATGCGCTTGTTTCGGAAACTTAATATTATAGAATGAAGAAGTAAACCGATTACAAAAAGAGCTGGCTGATGGTCTGCTGTAGATCCGCGGAGATATGTACATATGTTCTTACTCATGAGGACCAAACGAGACGTCTTCTGGCTTTAACATGAAAAATTAGCTTGAAAAATTTTATAGGAACAGTTTAAACACATTTGTTTAAAAAAAAAACAATTAAATTGAAAATTGAAATTATTTTTTGGTTGATTTTACTATCACTGCTAAATACGAGTTCTTATTTCGGAACGTTATTATACAGCAATCGTAACACAAAATGTAAAGAGACTCACACTCATCATAGATATGTAAATATATGTTGCTCAACATATTGCATGAAAACGACACTCACTCACTATTGTGTGAATAATGATTACATTATGATAATAACTGGTGGAAGGCATGCATTACAATGAACGTGCATTCGAAATCACCCTACGTCTGGACATAAGGTATATTCCGTTTCGTATCAGAATAGGTTCATCTGATTCACGATGTCCTCAAATTCAAAGACAAATTACTATTGTCATATATTAACACTTGTAGCTGTGGTATGACAATTTCCGACGTGTTCCTAGAGCGCTTTATAAAACAATCCTTTAAAATAGCGTTAACATTCCATTGAAGTCGGAAACATATTTGCATGTCATCCCGCGTTATGTAAGACCGAGCGACGATTGTTTCACCATCAGGTAGGGTTCCCTTTCAGTAATGCCTTTTTGCTATAAAATGTGATGTATTTGGATTAATAGCATATTGTACATAGTTCGCGTAGGAGAGGAAAAAAGGCAATATTTGAGCGCTCACGTTTGATAATTCCTACCCTTGTAAGGGAATGTAATAAATGTTATCCACCAACATCGGCCCGCGACGCGCGCGCTTTGCACACGCAAACCTAATATTGGAACTTTTTTATTCGTGATTACAAGTTTTTGGACCTTCACGAATAATGAGCCGCGATTAACGGTAAATTAGATGAATTAAGTAATCGGCATAACAGTCACGTTATTTTGTTTTGTTTACGTGTTATGATTTTCTATTCATTTATTTGAGACACTTAGTTTTCCAACACTTAAATAATTCAATTGAAATCTTAAGGCTACTGCAAGGGCAGTGGGTTGATCATGTAGAATTGGAGTAAGTGGATAAAATTGTATATCTTGGATGTGCTTTCAGCAGGGATGGCAGGTACACCGCTGACGTAGGGAGACGAGTGAGTGCAGGAAATAGTCTGAATGGAACGTTGGGTAATCTACTGAGTTGCCAAATCTTAAGCCAGCGAGCTCTTTTGGCAATAAAATGATGGAATATTTGGTGGAACCTTAAAACCTTAGAACCTTACAATGGGCACAAACACAGACTCCGAGCCAGTACTAGGAAATTTCAATTAGAAAAATCCCATAGTACCCGACCCAAGCTTCGAACCGAGGACTTCCCGATCCTCACTCGCACTTGTAACCCATAGGGCCAACGAGGCAGTATTACGAAACGTTACTATATCGTGTAAAAATATTTTACTTCAGCTATTACCTACATATTAATTATTACCTACATAACGAATAAAATTTTCGATTATCAAAACTTTTTCTTTAACCGGTAGGTAAGTGCTTTCTATTTTTCAAAGACAATAAGTGATAAGACGCACGTATAAGAAATAAGGAACTTGTTGATTTCTAAATACGACTACGTACCTAATATTTTGCGCTTCGGATACATCAAAGAATTCATTCGTGTTATTAATGAACAAATCCTAAAGGAATTGTGTGTTCGAAGTGGCCATGTTCAAATATTGTCTCTAGTTGTAAACGCCTTTACAAGCGCCGGAGTTAAGAAAATTTCCATCCTCCTACACTTATAAGCGCGCGTCTGCTACCTCTTGCACATATACTGCGGTACATTTGTAACAAGCATTATTTACCAAACTTCTCGGCTATGATGATGAGTTATATAGAGTTTTATAAATGTACAGAAGGAACGAACTTTTCACATCCGCCTACACGTCACAATACGCACTCTAACTTAAGACGGCCTTTGAAACAATGCTGTGTAGAATTTAATGTAGCGAGACGAAAGACTTATGTAGAGTACTGCTTGAAGGATCGTTCAGACCTCTCTCGGCGTCTTGCTTAGTTATAACTTACATACATTCATTATATTATAACGTCCCGTTAGCTATTCAGCATTAGAATACAATATGTTACGGTATTTACGCTTCTAATCGTTTTTATTATTATAATCGTTTGTACAAAATACATTTTGATTTAATCGAATCTACTTATACGTCTTGGATTCTGGGTATCCACGTTCCGATGTTTGTAGGTATAATCCCGGTTTTGTATGAAATAAATATAAAACTTGACGCTAACGCGTTTTGAAGTGCCTCTTCTCAGCGCTCCGTGCCGGTCACGCAATCGATAGAACTAGCGTTGTTTCAGAGCGTTATTACACAGTTCAAGTGGACTATGGCGAACTAGCTATAAAATATCTCAGCTTTACTTTTGATTTATGTATTGCTGTATTGAGGGACTTCGAAATGTCGTTTGGAAAATGCTTGCGTTGATAATTTTTTCTCTCACTTCTTTTGATTAGTTTAATAGTATGAATATACTTGAATAGTTGAATCTTTTTATCCATGTCAAATGCTGGTTAGCAGACTTTATATGTCTTGGAGATTATTTTAGAGAACAGTAAGGTGTGCAAGTTTCTTCACGATGTTTTCTCTACCCGTTTCAATGATTAATATTCAATAATAAAATATGTGTAACTTCGCAAGTCAAAGGACCATCCCAGTTGTTAGAATTCGAGATCCTCGAATCGATTTTAGAAATATAATCTAAAATATCACTACTATGTTTTGACGTCTTATTGATATCCTCAATAAACAGGAGGTGCTCTGCTGCAGCAGCCATTTGATAAAAAATAAAAATTAATGACTCGGCATTAATTAATATTCTTCTTTTATGTCTTGCTTTTTGACTAAAAAAGACAGAAAAGGTACGAAGTGTAAGTTTTCTAGGCAATAACTTGAGAGATGGCGGTCCTTCTTCATGTTATGAATTGGCAAACATGGGTTCGGTCTTATAATATCAGAAAATCCAATATAACAAGTGCACTGTCTATAATACATGAATCGTCAGAAGCAACTACGTTACGTTCACATATGAATTTGACAACTTTTTAAAACATAACATCCACAGCTAACCAGTTTTATAGTTAGTCGACATTTATATTTGTATCGTGATACTAGTGAATTGTTTTGTTTTCGTATTTTTCTCAGTGAATAAACCAATGTGACATTTGTAACACATTTCGAGTGTCTCGCGGACGCTGCGACCGGTCACCCAATCGATACAAGCCAGTGTTGTTTCAGTCGAGTTATTATTCAAGTGCTCTACGGAAACACCGCTGTGAAGTGGAACCTCAAGATTTATGCATTGTTATTCAAAGGAACTCCTAAATGCACTCCAAAAATTTGCTCAGCTCTGATTTACGCCTTGTATTTTATTTCTCGTGAAAAGTGTGTTACATTTTCTGATAATGGGTGCTGTAGATTTCCGTTGCTGGGGAAAAAAAACGTGCTACTCGTATATACGTATGGTATTAACCCTTTCAGACCTCGCGTGCACAATTGAGGACATAAAAGTTTTGAGTCTTTTTACTACTAAATTTAAATTTTACGTAAATAAAAACTGTTGTCATCGCTTGCGAACATTCTAAATTATTAAAAATGAAACAACTAGCGGCATCTATTGATACGTGTGTGCACTTCTAAGCCATTTTCGGTCAGTTACCAGCGAAACTTTGAACTGAGTAGGTAAGTCATTTTTATTTTATTGAAATTTCAAGTTTTTCTGCTAGATATGTTTTGAAATAAATATAAATGGATAAGTTATACTATATAGGCAAAGAACAAAGTATTTTACATCAAAATTTTTAGTTATTTGTACAATAAATCGCGAATATTCGTTATGTCCACAAACGTGGACAGTAGGTATTGGTTAAACATTTTTTTCAAAATAGGTACTTTGCTGCTGTTAGTAAATAAAGTTATTTTCTGGTAATAAATGTTATAATTTATTATAAAATTTGCGTGGTAAAGTCTTAAATTGTGTTTATTACAGGTAAATTTATGATCAAATTATAATCATGTTTTCGAGGGATGCTTTGAGAGCTTTGGAAAAGGATAACCAGTCGGAATTTGAGCTATCTTCGGATGATGAGGATGTGGGAAATAATAATAATGTCCCATTTGCGAGACACGTTAGGTTGGGAGCCGATGTAGTAACTCAGAATCAAAGAGAGTACACCCCACTTGACCCCCCTGACGAACAAGAAGACGAAAGTGAAGACGAAGAAAGGTCAGCTTTCAATTACGAGTCCGAGCCTGAGGCGCCAAGAGAGCCGGATATTGTGGAGGGCGAAGAGGAGCAAGTTACGCCGAATGCTGAACTTTTCGATTACCTTACGCCAAAACCGAACATAAAGTGGAGGCATAGACAAATAAATAACACAATACCAACGGATTTCTTGCTACCAATAGCTTTAGAACCCATCGTGCAAGATCCCATTTGTTATTATAATAGATATGTTCCTGTAGAGCTTTTTGAACAAATGGCCGAAATGACAAACTTATATGCAGTACAGTCAGGAAAAACCAGGTTTAAGCCTACGTCCAGCTATGAAATTGAAATTTTATTTGGTTTGCACATGGCAACGGGAGTTTTCAACTATCCAGTTTTGAAAATGTACTGGGAAAATCATATTAGCATTCCACTTTTCACTAACAATATGGCAAGAGATAGGTTCTTTGAACTTCGTAACAATCTCCATTTAGTAGATAATATGAAAAAGCCTACTAATTGCACTGACGTGTTTTATAAAGTAAGACCAATCTATAATGCGATCCGAAGCCGATGCTTAGAAATACCGCTAGAAAAAGAATTGTGTGTCGATGAACAAATAGTTCCTTTTACAGGGAAACATTCTGCTAAGCAGTACATCAAAGGAAAACCTTGTCCATGGGGAATCAAGCTTTTCTTTTTGTGTGGGAAAAATGGCCGTGCCTATGACTTTATTATTTATCAAAATTCTATTCCAGAATTAGACAGGTCACTGATAAAGAAAGTAGGCTTTGGAGCTGCGGTAGTATTACATCTAATGAAAAGAGTCGGTGACAGTAGAGGTCATGAGTTATATTGCGATAATTACTTCTCGTCTTATTACATGCTCCAAATTTTGAAACACAAAGGCATAATGGCTACCTGCACTGCGCGTGTCAATAGATTTACAAGGCCACCGTTGCTTAGTGACAAAGATATAAAAAAGAAACCAAGGGGTTTTGCCGAAGAGATTTGTAGTACGGATGGAGATGTCACCATGGTGAAATGGCTTGATAACAAACCAGCCAACTTAGCTTCCAATTTCGTTGGTATAGGAGAAAAAGATATGGTGAAAAGATGGTCCAAAACAGAGAAGAGATTTATAGAAGTCGAGAGGCCTGAAATTGTAAAAAAGTACAATCACGCCATGGGAGGGGTAGATCTCCTTGATCAACTTATGAGTTATTATAGAACGTTTATAAAGTCAAAGAAGTGGCCTTTGCGTATGATATTCCACGCATCAGATTTGGCAGTTGTTCAAGCCTACCGCGAGTATGATATGGATTGTGACTTGCTTGGGATACCAAAAGCAAAACGGCTCGCACTTCTTCACTTTCGTCGACGCTTAGCTGAAAGTTTAGTTCTTCGAAACAAAATATCAGGTGCTAAAAGGGGTCGTCCAAGTAGTTTGAGCAGTCCTTTACCAGTAGTTGTTCCTAGAAGACCAGGAGAAGTACGTCCGTCAACTGAAATTGCTCGAGATGGTATTGGTCACTTTCCAGCTCATGACGATGGTTGTGGAACGCGCTGTAAGTTAACGGGGTGTAAAGGGAAATCCCGCATCAAATGCATAAAGTGCAAAGTGCACTTATGTCTGACTAAAGACAAAAATTGCTTCCTAAGTTTTCATACCTAAGTAACTAAAGTTCCTACTATTTTGTTGTCTTTTTAGAAGATTTTTTATGTTGTTTTATTTTGTAAGAAGATTTATTTTTGTTTTGAAGATGTTTAATTATTTTTAGTTTGAATTTCATACTTTTGTAATAATAAAAATGGCCAAAATCAAGCTATTTGTTATTTGTTCAATTATACCCATACATCAGTTATTATAATCACTTAGGCCGAATGTCCACATTTGATCACATAAAGAAAACATCAATTTTCTCGGAAAATAATCTAATAATCAATTTTTTTTTTGTTTTTCCATGCTCAATAGGCGAATATCTAACTGAAATAAAATCGGCTCAAACAAATTCTAAAAAATAAAAAATCAGGTCTGAAAGGGTTAATAAAAAAACAATGAAACATAATAATTGAATCTGATATTAATGAAGATTAAAAACAATACGATGCATCATGATGTTGATAAAGTATTTAACGAGTACCTAAATAATTCAAACAGCAAAAATCAAGATATGGAAAGTTTATCAATTTTTATCCATGACCGTAGAGGGTTTAGGAGGCCTTAGGATATTAATACTATTTCTGTGGTGTGGTGGAAGGCACGGGAGAAATACGAACAATTTAGTTTGGGGTACTTCGCAACTTAACGCAAAGTGAATGTCATTTCTGCCAGTAATATATCTCTCTACGTAGTAATTGTACATGTATGTTTCTGTGATATCTTTACAAGGAGGGTATTTTGGAGTGTAGTGATTATAGCATCGATAGCATCGCCTAAGAGATTACTACGCAATAATACGAGAAGGTGTGAGAACCGAATTTTAAAAGGTATTAGGGCCGTAGTTCGATTCACATGCATGCGCTGTACGGTCGTCCGATCGATTGTGCGTTCTAGTTCGGGCGTTGTGTTATTGTACTGCGGCCACAAGCGAAACGTGGCCGCAAACAGCTTGTACTACCAATTACAATTGCCAGTTTGCATCATGGCGAGGTTTTGACAAGCAATTTGACCTTTGCGTTTTGATATGAAAATGTCCGCTTTGTTTTCTTTTTCTTTATTATTTTCGTTATTGTACATATAAACTTACTAATGTTTAATTCAAAATGTATATCAAAGCATAGGTCCTTGATCTTCTGTAGGAGCCCGTTTTTTTACCTATAAATAATATTGGTTTTAACTCAATCCAGTTTCATTTGACTTCTAAAAAATGGGATACTTGCCTACTCTGGCGGATAATAACCTACCTTTAAAATGCTTTGGTGGGATACTTGGTTCATGTGAGGGTTATGCTTTTTCCCTCATTATGCTTTTTTCATATAGAAACCAACTTGTTTTAATATAGGTACTAGAAGCAACTATCTCAGTTACGACAATAGATATTAACTATTAGTACCAGCAGTCTCACTAACAGCTAGTGACATGACTAACTAACTAATAATCGATAAGTAATGCTAATTGAACAATCTGAGTTAACAATATTGTTCAATACTTATTAGTTTCACTCTTGACTGCTCACTGTTCATTTTCTACTGTCTTCGTGTGATCAGTGATTTTAAAAGACAATAAACGGATTTCAGCCTTAACTTAATCACAAAATATGATTAGAAATATCCGTCTCATTAAATAACGATTGTTTTGTCATCACATATTCCATAGTGGGACGTAAACCTAACTGGTGAAACGTGGGAGTATTCTACATTCTTCTGCCTACTTTTTCGGGGATTTTAGGCGTGATTTTACGTTGAAGTTTGATTTGTCATCATTTACTTTATATTAAAAAAAGCTTAACTATCCTTCCTACATCGTATCGCAGGCATATCATTTTTATTATACGATAGGTAAATCCGGAACATAGTCGAGTTGGCGCGGAACTCTGAAAGTTGTTACCTACCAATTAAGTAAGCATTTCTAATTAAACTTCGGGACGCTTTTCCTGGTCCCTTTTTAGACTTGTTAAATATAGAGTGCGTCAACATCAAAATCGACTTGAGACGCTCTTTTCAATATAACTTTGGAGAATCTTCGCGTATTTAAGA
>DWFO01002798.1:0-13161 GCA_018246595.1 Mimoniades nurscia nurscia | reverse complement strand
GGTTCTTTTTTAAGTTTACGAGACATGTTATCTCTATTACGAATACATCGAAGCAATCCCTTAGTAATCCATGGTTTATCGATCGAAAACTGCCCAAAATTGTTATGTCTGCGGTATCTCTTACTACAAGTAACAATACATATATTCAATGGCACTGTGTATCGTCAATTTGTTATTACGCAATACAATTTTTTCAAATGCGAATTCATAGTTTAGTACGATACGTTAATGCGATATTTTTATCGGAATATATATAATATGTCTAGCGTATTGTATGGCCAAAATATCTTATTTAATAGCGATATATCGTATAGTGCATAATCGATATTTTAATATATAGCATCGGACATTCCTACACGTCTGACATTTGCTTGACATTGACGTTCGACATATGTCATATTCCAATTTCCAATTCCCAAATAGACTGAACTCTGAATAATAACCTATGACGAAAATTCGTTCTTGTTCTATTTAAATATTTACCAAAATAATGGCGAATAACAACTTATTCCTCAAGTCGGGGTTCGTTCGGGCCCCGCTGCAAAACGGCGTGGGCCGGTATGTGTGTCAGTTGCAGCGAATCGTGTTGAAATTCTGCAAGAGTCACGGCGGCAGCCGGGGATTAAGGTAGCTAGTAAAACAACCTAACTAATAAAATGTTCTGTAAGGCGTGTGCAGTCCCCGAACTCACATTTTTCTAGCGTCTCGGTCTATGGCATCAACCTTCTCATTCTGAGAGGAGATTCCATCAATACTACGAGGAGACCTGTCTTCCATCAGTAGAACGATAAAAAAGAAAGAAAACGTAACTTCACGCCTGTAATCCTCGAAAAGGTAGGCAGAGGAATGCAGAACACTCCCACGTTTCACCAGTTACGTTTACGTCCCACAATGGAATAGGTGGTGAGTCTATTGCCATGCATCGGGCACATATCCAGACTCCGAAGCACTACTAGAAAATCTAAAATAGAAAAGTCTAATTGTGCCCGATCTGGGATTTGAACCCAGGACCTCCCGATCGGCACCAATATGACCAACTAGGCAGTAGATTATATAATTAGTCTAATACAATTAATCTCTGTTCATGTCTAGTTACATATTGCTAACATAACACCCTCATCAGCTTGTCTTCAATTGTTATTCCAGAGACTTCATTGAACAGGACCTAGTCGACTTTGCGAAACAGAACCCCGGTGTCGTAGTGTACTTGAAGCCGCGCCGCCACCGCAGTCCTGTGGTCGTAGCCGAGTATCGTTAGTAAAATTGTCATTAGTATCTACCCAAAATGCTTCTACAACACAAACCACTATCAAGTTTGTGTGACCATGTTAAATACACATTTATGTGCTTAAGTCTAATTAGACTAGCGGTTATAAACATGATTGCTTATTCTACATAACCATTTAGCTCTGCATTCAATCTCCTAGTTTGGAAATGTATTATTGGGTTTTCCAACATGAAATTCCGAGTAGTTGTATAGAGTTTGGATCTGTGCTCAGGGTATGGCAATAGGCCCACTGCCTATTCCATGGATAGATGTAAACCTAACTGATGAATCATGGGAATATATACAATATGAACTTGGCACTCTGTGCCCCCTGCCTATGCCGTAAAGAATGTGTTATAAAAATTTAATTAAAATAATTATTTCCAGTAAACGGAGATAGGGTGTGGATGACTATGCACAACAAGACACAATCGGAAATAACTAAATGGATTGAGGTGATGCGCACCCAGCAGGGCGACATAGCCTCCACCAGGCTCAGAAAATACCAGTACACGGACGACCCTTCAGTCCAGGGTCCGTGGACACCGTTCACATACAAAGATCCGGAAATAAATGTCGCCAAGCTTCCGGACCCCAAGTTTGGTGCAAACAACAAATTGCCACTGTCAGCTACACAGATATTGAAGAACATGTTTGCCGAACAAAAGTTAAGGAGCTTAGAAAGTGTCGAAAAAGAACAATGATTATAATAATATTGTAACAATGTTGTATAAAATATTACCTTTGATTGAGTCATAGCATGAAATTTTAATGTCATTTGTGGTGGTTCAAAGTTTAGATTCAACTACATCTTGTTTTTTCCATTGTTTAATTGCAAATGATTTTCTCAATAGTAAAGTCACATGTTATAACTCCTTACTATTTTACCTACCTTTGATTTTCATTGGGTTCTAGATGAAATGTTATGAATTTGAGCCATTCGTTTTGTGGTTAATTAATCTGGCTGCTATGGCATGCTGTGACTGCCACCCAGAATCAATATTTGTCTCCCTACTAAGAATATATTTTTTTTAAACTGTGTTTCTGTTTAAATATATATTTAAATGTATATACATATGTAATTTATTATCTGTCTGATTACTATAACACAATCTCTGTGACATTGACATCCCAGTATGCCTAAGGTGGTGAGACTATTGGCATACACCACTCACATATCCACATTCCAAGCCATTACTAGAAATTTGAACCTGAAATTTTAAGTTTTAAGAGAAACCCAGTACCTGAGTATCTGACCCAGCACATCTCCATCAGCAGTCAGTCAGCCATTCAAACATGGTTAATGATTTATAACATTGTTACCTTTATTCGATTAAATAACTCCAAATATTAACATTAATATTGGTTAAATCGTATGTGGTGTGATTCATCTACATTATAGGAATTTGTTGCAACTATTAAAGTACAATGTGTGGTTTTAATCAAAGGTAAAGGCTGAGGTTTGCAAGGAGTTGAAATAGAATTGTAGACTAGATAGTTTTAAGTTGTGTTACTAGTAAAGTTTAAAAACAATGTTTTTGGCTTTTATTTTAAATGTTTATCCCATAAATAAATGTCCGTATGTCAAAACATTTTTCATTTAGGATTTTATAGTAGTATTGATAAATGAAATATAGGCACAAAATATCAAATTACTCATCTACGACAATGTACCAATGTAGTGTTTATTTCTCTAGAACTATTATGGTTCTCCATTGAAAACAGTTTTCCATTAGGCTTTTCAAGTGTTTTCTACAAAAACCTGTTAAGTAATTATTTGGATCGAACCATTCAGTTAGTTAATTTATTTATTTAATCCATTTAACGTTTATCACTTAATGTCGGTATCACTTAATCGTCGCGTATCACTTAATCGTCGCGTATAACTTAATCAATAAATTGTTGTAAATATTTCGTTAGCAGATATTTATAAGGTTAGGTTCTAATACAATAGAGCAATCTCCAGATTAAAACAAGCATGTGTGTGAAATGTGGAACCACCTTCTTGGTAATGTGATTGATTAAAACATAAATGACATAGAAATATTTTTATAATTCGTAAGCATTGAAATCTATGCAAGCATGTGTGAGACTTGGAAGACGTTCAGCAAAATCTTTGCTTAAATATTATTTCTACTTCCTAATTTGAGTTCACATTAAGGCGTAATTATTTAAACTATTATGTACCTATTTTTTATTAATTTTAAATTAATAAAGAAACCATACTCTTTAGTGACACTTTATCGTGTATTGATGATATCATGGTCTGTTTAAAAAGCAAAAAAAGTTAAATATTTTCAATATACAAACTAATAATTTGTGAATAATATCAGGCAAAAAAACCTTAACAATATAGCCGCCAAATATTTAGTTTTAAGTTGGTGCCCAACATTCTTAAGTTATTTTTTCAAAGAATTCATTTTATTGGGAAATACGCTCGTTCTTTGTGCACATTTTGTATAAGTTTTGTAGCCAGTACGCTGGTTTAAGCCAATTTTATTTTAAAACATTTTCTTTACCCTTGATTGATTTTGATATTGAAATTGCATTACATAATAAAAATAATAATATACATAAATCCAATGTTTCCAAAACATTATGAGGTATAAGATTTGAATTGTTTATTTCATTCTTGGGGTGAAAATAAATAAAACGATAAAGAAATATAAAATAATAACTTTTTTTATTCGTGTAATAAATCAAAGTCCACAGAGAACTTCGGAGAATGTATCTTCATGATTCTTGTTTGATTCTCCTTAATCCAATAATTGCATATCTCAAATATATTCAATACAATGAATCAAGGAACTTAATCCACGCGCAAACAACCGATGATTTATGATAATGGACGAAAAATCTCTAATTTTTTATTACCGTTATCAAATGAACACGACTTTATACGACTATGGATTAAAAAATGTAAAAGATTAAAGGTTATCACAGACGGAGCCATAGTATATTATTATTATACACAGTTCTAATAATATTATAGCAAACCACTGAGCTATGCTGTAATATACATCTCCGCGGTCACTATCCGCGCAGTAACGTCGCGCTATACCGCGCTATGTCCCGCTATATCTGCTCACATATCTCGACGTGACACAGATGTATATTACAGCCCCGTGTTCACTGGAGCGTTGCTAAAGAAAATATATTGTAATATGCCATGCTATAATATATGTGAAAGCTCCGTTTGTAACAATCCTAAAGTTATTATAAAAATAATATTATTAAACTATACGAATAAACAATTTACTCTTAATATCAATATTTTATATTATTTGCCCACAGACACAGACAGACTATAAAAATTTGTCATTTTTTTTATCATATACGTAATTTGACAGTGGTTACCAGTGTAACACAGCCCCACTGTTCAATAAACAAAATATTATTTTAGTATATTGTGTCTCATATATTTAGTTTTAGGCTTTATATTGCTAGTATCATCGAAATATATGTAATTAATTAAAAGAAAATTGGATTTGATTGTACATGACATTTAAGATAGATAAGAATTCTTCGAATATCCTCCATTCTGTTAATTCCATTGTTAAGTTTTAAACATAGCTTTTGGCAAAATAATATATCATTTAAATTCAACTTAACTTTTTTTGGCTAACAAACACTGTATCACGTAAAACAAGTCATGTAACTTCTGTGATCTGGTACGATTTGGATAAATTCAGTAATTATAGGCCACTTAAGAGTTTTGAAGTACCACTTTGTCCGATAGTTAGAAGATTTTAATAACCAATCTAAATAGTTTAAACAAAAAAGGTATTCGTTTTCTGCTTGTCATCATAATATTTATTTCGTTACATGTTATAAATAAATTATTATTGCCTAGAACTTTGAATTTGAAATAAATATATAAAAGGAACAAATTAAAAAAATACTGGCGTTGTATCATGAGTTAAAGTTTTCGTAAATAAAACTAACTGTGACGTCACTTTGACACTTAAAATTAGAATGACTCTTAGAATAAATAATTTATTATTCCAGTTACTTCTATACTCTTTATCTTCGTTCTTGAATACAAAGAGTATTAAGCATAATTATATTGCACAAAATAATACTTACGATACTAAGCTTGAAACAGATCAACGATATATTCAAATATTGATAGAATATTACCAGAAAAAAACTACTGAGAATAGCCGCTCACATAGCCTGGACAGGCAACTTGATTTTTTTTTAATTCTTGCGGCCAGCCAATAAAAAAACATTAAAATTTATTGTTCTTTACTGACATAATATGTAAATTATTATATACTAAATAAATAAGATATCGTCTAAATATATGCCTGTTATAATTTACTGATATTGAGAAAATGCACCTATAATTTTGTGTGTTTTAAAGTGATGTTATAACACTAAATTTGTAATAAAGGATTGTAAAGTTGTCACCACTAAAGGTGTATTTTTTATCACTCCTTAGTTTTCTGTTCCAACTGTTTAATTCTAATTGGCACTTGGACAGCTGGCAAATCCACGCTGTTAGAACGCTTGCGGGCGACGTGTATGTCGCTCAGCGTCCGCCTCGCTTCCGGCGGAAGTGGCTGGAGTTCGGGCAGTGTCGGCCGTTTCCGCGCGAGCTCGGGCGTGCGAAGAGTTCCGCCTATAAACATTTCAATACCTTTTCCTTACACGTCACGTTATAGGATACCATTTTGTCTATCACTTTATTAATGTGCCATATAAAATGACTTACACCGTTTTGTTTGAAAAAAAGAAGGTATTTATCGCATTACACTCAAAAAGTATGTTTACAAGAGACAACATCGAAATATTTATATATACACAGCTACAAACTAGAAGAATAGTTTCAAGAAGAAAACTAAAATATTTATTGCGTTATAATAATTATTTTAAGCTGTATGCTGTATTCTTGAGTTCTGATAGTCGGTTTCTGTAGAGGTTTGATATTTGTTAATGTGTTTTATGTAAAACGTGAACGAAATTTTCACATTAAAGAAAAACTATTAATGAAAAATTGATTAGTGAAGTACCGAATAACACTTATATGCGCGTTGAATGGTCTCGACGAGTGTGCGTG
Source organism: Mimoniades nurscia nurscia (assembly GCA_018246595.1). NCBI lineage: Eukaryota > Metazoa > Arthropoda > Insecta > Lepidoptera > Hesperiidae > Mimoniades > Mimoniades nurscia. The sequence continues at coordinate 6,832 of DWFO01002798.1, read as the reverse complement.
GACGTGGTGTGACCGGCGCGCGGCAACTGGACACCGAAGATATGACGTCACAGCAGCGTAAATACACCTATTGTCAGATTGTTTAATGGATTCAAAGAGACAATTGGTTACATTTAATCGTCGGTTGGAATACATATATACAGTGTCAAGTCGCCGCGCACGGGATATGATATAAAAGATCACATAGAAATGAGTTTTCGTAGCGCTGTGTAATTGAAATGATGAAAAGTGAGTTTTTTGTGAGTGAGGGAGTTTCGTGGTGTCTCATTCGTGGTAATGCGCCTTTTGTTAAAGTTTCACCTGTTATGGGCTGTGTTTTATTGCAACAGAGCGTAGAGTGCGGGTGTTGTCGAGTGTTACACCCCACAGACGCATATATTGAGGCTGAATTGACTGAAAATTCACCAGGATTGCTTCTTTCGAACGTCTCATGTGATATTGTAAGCGACATCAGTAAATCTTAACCGGTCTTTTATACGGTCTTCCTTCAACAGTGTTGTATAAAAAACTACTACCTCCACTAAATAACTATTTATTTCCAAAATTACACCACAAGCTACAACTAAGTACTACGGTTCGGTCGATTTTTTGGGCAACTGCTCCGATGTCTAATCGACGTTTTAATGGATATATAATGCCCGACCGAAGATTGAAACTCGAGACCTCTCTATCAGCAGTCCACAAAAGCGAATAACAAAATCAAAAAACCTATATAGGCTTATTATCCATCAACAAACTATATACTCAATATAAATGATACCACATGACTCGTTCGGAACGACAGCCGTCCCTCATCTCCAGCGAACTGAGCCACTCGAAGCCGAACACGCACAACACATAAAGCGTTAGTGTGACATACGTAGAGTTACCATAGTGTCCTGGTGAAGGGGAGGGGGTGGCAATTAAAAAAACTGTACGTACTCAATATAAAGTTATATACCCTTCCGTCGCGGCGCGCCCGCCGGGGGCTCGGCTGGCGTCTTCGGCGGTCCTTCGATCTGAATGGCGTTCTCGCAGCCATCAGCACGCGTTCTGGCGCCGAGTTTTGGTGAACTGTCGTTAAAATCAACTTAAATAGCGCTTGTGCTGCCATCTAGGCGACAGTGCTGCCATCTGCTCAATACCAACGATCAGTTTGACCCAATCTGTTTGATAACTTAAGCGATATGCCGCGTTATCAGTTATTCGTTTATTTAACATTGACGTCACAGGTACTCCAAAGATAAGCATTTCGTTTTCCCCTCGCTTTCAGAATCAATTAATTGTCTGGCGTCCTCCTAATATTACTTTTAAATGTACCTAGCGTGGACGAGTGTATCCTTATTCAGACTTACAACTTACGTCCCTTTTAATAGTATAATAATAATGCCGCCCGTTTGCTAGCCCCCAGCAGCCTCAAAGGGAGTGTTATGGCCCACTTTGAGACGGACCGGCCTAACACGATTGTAACTACCTCTGTTCGACGAGTATCTTGGTCAGTCTCGCGACCTCTGCCCGCAGCTGGTGCAGCTCCTTCTCCCGCGCGCGCGCCTCCGCGTCGGCAGCGCGCTCGCGCGACGCCAGCCGCCCGCGCATGTCGTCGAAACTGCATTGATCATCATCTTCATTATCAATATTATCCTCATTTTCTCCAATTTCATCGTCAATTTCTAAGTTAATTGCACAGCCGATATCATTGTAATGTTGGGCAGCACCGTTGGCTGTGCGAGAAGTTGTACTCTACTATTCCCAATCTGCATGCCCAGCGTGGGGCTGACTAGTAAAAACCCTTCAAGGGTTGCTCATGTCTAGCAGTGGATGGCGACAAGATGCTGTGGATGATGATGATGACAATAATGTCTGCATATCGTCATGATTATAATGCACGTTCAATAAAGTTATGGTATAATAAGTTCAATTATTAACATACAATGTAATCATTGTATACTATGATAATATGGAAAAAACTCAAGAACACATAAGGTTAGGTCAAAATGAATAGTTGCATGTGTGAAAAATCCCTTAATTAATATTGCAATGAAGTGGAAAGAAATATAATAATTTCAATATCGTTCATTGGTCATCTGTCACAGGCATAACAATTGTGGCGGAAGTGAAAATAAAAAAATGAGTGATTTCAATGAGTGAATAAATGTGACGTTTATGTTAAATCTAAATTGGGGGATACATTTGTTATTTCATACATAGATAGCAATCAATTATAATATTTATATTTCTTACTCACAGTTTTCTCAAACATGCGCATTTCCTGCTCAAGTGCTCGACCTGTTCCCGCGAAGACCTTTCCATCTGTTTCAACTTTGTCGCATCCTCGGACCGCTTCTCTCGCATCTCTTTCTCCCTCTCCAGTGCCTCTCTGATTGTGTTAGTGAGGGGGATCAAAACCGTTAATATGTGTCTGGCTGTATATTTTGAGTGATTTTTGTAATGTATTTAAAAAGTGAAGTGTCATTTCGCACGCTAAATTGTGCTTTGGCGCCATTTTTATGAAATGTCAAGTTATGTATTGTTTGCAAAGAGGTTTAATTTTAACTGGATTAGCTGTTGGCTGATTTGCAACGGATAAGGCGACCAATAGAGACGAATAAGATCAATAAGATTACCAAATAGGCCTTTGAAAAAAATTGCATAATTATGTATATTTGTCAGAAAACAATATTCAATGTGTAGAAATACTGTTGTTAGCCTTTACATGTTAATAAAATTATGGTGCAAAATTTTAACGAGCAACTATATACTGAAAATATTCTGTTTTTAATAAATTAAGCAACATGTTCACTACAAGTTGGTTGAAAAAATTATAACTGTAACGAATGGATACAAAAAAAAATTCTCATTTTCTTTCATTTTAATGTAAAAATTGCACTTTACCAGCGAAACCAGCGAAAAAATACAAAAACAAACAAAACAGACAAGCACAATTAAATCACAAATAAATTGAGCTCCTTTTTCGTTTCCTCGCACACCATAGTAACTTGATATACACAGCCATCACCATTGCATAAAACAATATTTTAGCAACATACATATGTTACAATAATATCAATGACTAGATGATATATATAATACTAGTATATCTATAAAATGAAACATTTATAACGATAAATGAATTTGCTGAGATATTTTCTATATAAATTCATTTGACATTGAACGAAAAAAAATTTGAAAGTATTAAAAATTTTTTAAAGCATGAATTCCTTTATTAAAAGCAATTGAAATTAATTTATATAGAAATTCAAACATCTGATACAAATGCAATTTAATATTATCTGTATTTCAGTCCAATGCGGCAGTTACATTTCAAGTGTATTTGAAATATTAAAAAAATTATTTATATAAATTTCACTATCATAATTAATTATTATAATAATTAGTTATCTTAGAACAACACACACATAGTCACCTGATCTCAAACTAAGTTTCGAGAGAGTTCGCGCAATGTGCGCCAGATGGCTGATAAAATACATATGTACATTTCTAATTACATAATTAGTATATAGATTATAATTTAACAACCAAACAGAACGGACGCTTGAGTTTACTACACAAATATTTGTCCTGGGTGGAAATCGAACCTAGAAGGGTAGTCAGTGTCCGAAATCGTTAAAACAATCAGTGAGACGCATTACAACATTAGTGATGTTAACAAAACCGTTAATGTCGCCATCGCCACAGACACAGACTGTAATATACATTAATATACTGCGCTATAATATTATATTAAGCCAGTAGGAGGCGAAATTTGGAAAATTTCCCAACTAACTTTAAATAATAGAACGGTCAGGAATAAAAGTCGTATTGAAACGAATATAGAATATAATTTTCGAAATACTGCTTGCTTATAAATTAATTTTTTTAGGGATTGGGATGTTGGGAGTCAAATCGAATTACTTACGGAATGCGTTTTTATATCCAATAGACAATAAATCAATGGACATCTATAGACAATCTATCCATATATTCTAGAGAAATCTCATGCAGTTTTCTGTGATATATAATATAGAATGAATATATTGATGCGAATACCGCCTTAACTTACTTGTAAATACATTTCTATGCCATTTCTATATACGTATTCATTTAAATATATCCTTATATATTTCTTACACCACTGAGCAGACACACCGAAGGCTGAATTTAATGTTTAGAGCCATTTTGTAACAATCACTCCAGTGAACAGTAAAAAAAGTGAATGATGCAAAAGTAGAAGGAATATTTTTTTCTTACAATTAATCAATTTTTACTGTGTTTTAATAAATGTTACTAATTACACAAAACCTGGAAAAACTTATTAGTTTTTGTGCAAATGGCTTTTAACTACAATTTTTTTCTATACTTCATGCATTATAATCCTTTTATTACCAAATAATTATCTAAATTAGAATATTACACATTGCAATACCGTGTTATTTTTATCTGTGGTCGGTACCATTTTACAAAATATCAAAATTAAAGTTGTCTATGACTCACACCACCTTATTTTAGATACAATACCCTTTTTTCAATATGTATCGACAATTATTAATCGAAAATATGAGCGGACGAAGGAGCTATGCTGCTAATTTTGTAAATTTACACCAACGAACGTTCACCCCTTAAACATGGGGCCTGCTTATCTTATTTATCATCATTTTCAGTCGTATTTCAAGTGACTTCAAAAGGAGAAGACGTGCGAAAGGGCATAACATATTCATTTGTTAATAATTAAAGGAACAAAGAATTGTTACGTAACACCTTAATCCACACATGTGCTTGTTTATAAGTGTTTATTTTGGTTCCTTTTTCGAGGGGCCTTTCCCGCCTCTCAACTTGACATAGAAGAGGAGTGCGAGCGAGAGGAGGAACGCGGCTAGAGCGAGACGGAGCGAGCCGGCGCACACGCACAGGCAGCCGGCGGCGAGCGCGCACACCCAGCGTACGCTGTCGACAACCACGCTGCGTATGGGACTGGTATAACACGCAGATATCAACTTGGCACCCTGGCTCGGAGGTCAATTACGATGCTGCATCTTATCCCTACCCCTGCCGTTCTCCCGTAATGTTTGGAGGAACCACGGCTCGCTACTAAGCCCAGTGAAGCTGTGAACGCCAGTCGGGTCAACAGCAGAATGTCTAATCGTAAAAAAAACGCACTGGTGACGAATGAGCTTCCCACACATTTCACTCCGCCCATCAATATCGTGCGGGTAGTGACTTAGCTAGCGTGTTGTACGCATGGGAAATGTTTTCATATCATAATAAATCTAATAAAAAGTATAACCAAACAAATACTTTTTTTGCAGTCAATACTTTGTTCTTACGTCATCGTAGCGAAATGCCTAGTTAACTTCTGCGAATTATACATCCTTAGTACAATACTCTATTCGTATAAAAATATCGATTTCCTTATTTTATAATCGATTAATAAAATTGAACACGTCTCCATCGATGTTGCTATTACAATAAAATATAATTATTATATTACAGTGACGATCTGTCTCATTGAAAAAAGTCATATTTAAAATGCTGACAACAAAAAAATTCTACTATTATTATGAAGTTTAGGCGTTTGGAAAATACATTTTTTTGTATCTTGTACTACTTTTGCAGACAGTGCCACATTTACAACATATCTATTAGTTTAGTTTGTTTTTATTGTTGAAAGTTTTATTGTTTTCAATAAGAATTTCAACGATTAATTTTTAATTTAATAACGATTAAAATTTAATTTTCACAGCACACACCAATTACTATTCGTAAATCAAATATTGAGACATCCCGCGTTCGTGTTTACCGCCATTCTGATAAATTCAAAATGGCAGCCGGTGTGCCTTAAACAATTTTAATTTTCAAAATAATTTACTGTATTTGAAATCAAAAGAGACTGTATATATACATGTACATGCGGTAATTGTATGTAAATAAATTTAAATTAATAAATAAAGCATACCAAAAATAAATACGCGTTGTAAATCATCAGAGCGATTCGCGCCTAAAGAAGTTTCACTTCACAAACACAAAAAAAAAACCATTTTTTTCTAAGGGATAATTAAAAAAAAAAAGATGTTGCCATAATATAGCGTCATTCAATGCGTCAGATCTCACACAAAAATATAAAAACCGGATCATACAATCTGCGTTCCTTTTGTACATACAAAACATCCCTACGCATTTACGATAATCGGAATGTATAATAAAGTATGTAATATTTTTTTTTGAAATGTAAACACTGCCTTTTGGACTTGATTCACGGTTATTTGAATGAATTTATGAGACATGTATGAGTTGTGAGAAGCCATAGCGCTAACGTGGCAATCGAGTGTGTGATGGTATAAATGAATATGTAGCAAGGGATGTAATTACGTAGAATTATTTTAGCAATCACATTCAAAGCCCATACAAATATTATGTCACTATCTCATTATAATGAACTTGTATAATTTATTCTCTGCATAGTCAAACAAATCTTTTGTCTCTTTCTGTCCCGGCAAAAGCAGCATAGATATCATTTATACTTTGTATGCTAATAAAAAATCTTTCGTCTCTTTCTGCCTCCAGACAGATCTTTACAGGTAAAGAAGCCTAAGTCGTCTTCCAGCTAGGTGATCGGAGATTGGACAGCTGGATTTTAAAGACCCAGGAGCAGGTGGAATAGCGTAAAGGAAGTGGGCTTGTAAAGGCAAATGGATACATTACTAAGACAGTTAAATATAATGCTAATGACGAAACGTAACATCACGCCTGTGCTCTCTGAACAGGTAGGCAGAGGAGTGTAGTACACTCGCACGTTTCACCAGTTACGTTTACGTCCCACTATGGAGTAGGTGGTGAGCCTATTGCCATACACCGGGCA
>DWFO01002797.1:0-13161 GCA_018246595.1 Mimoniades nurscia nurscia | reverse complement strand
ATTTTTCATGTTTTTGCTAACCTCTGGTACGCCTAAAATTCCCTTATGTTCGTACGGAGATAAACCTTCTGCATAGTTACATGACATTTTTATAGAACTTAATAATGAGTTATCTAATTGAAAGACTGTTCTTTTAGTCACAAAAGGTGAAAATTATTAAGATTTAATTATTAAGCTGCCATTATAACCATAAGTCGTTATGATAACTGATAATGATATATTGATTGTCACTCTGACACGAATGGGTTTGTTGCCACTTTAACGTATATTAAATCAAGGGTTCGTTGTTTTATTTAAAAACGATCAGTTTCAAATTTGAGATATTGCAGTCTTTATTTACTAATTTTTTGACAATATTCTAATATACTTAGTAATAAATTAAATTTTTCGTGTTTCATTGCGAGCTGGAAAACATAAAGTATTTTTTATTACACTATCCACACTTAATCATCTTAATCTGTCTGCATATAACTGTCTAAATTGTCTGTGTCATTTAATTGTGAAGTGAAGTTTAGTGAATTATTGTCTTTCTAAGTTTTTACATCAGTGAAAAGTGAACGTTATTTACAGATTCTTGTGAAATTTGTCAGGGCACTATTACTTCTAAAATCCAAATTAAAGTCTGATATAAAATATCTTTATACTGTAACAATGAATCGTAGAAGAGGTCACGACGAAGAAGATGGATATGGTTTGTTTTGCCACGAATGAAGTAAGTTTTTTAGGTTACAAATGGTGCTAAACTTATTTAATTTGCAGAGCGATTACATAGAAAGAGACGTCGCGTTTCTGAAAATCAAGAAATCGAAGATCGTTTAGAATCTCTCATACTAAGAGTGGGCGAAAAGAGCAGTTCGAGTTTGGAAAGCAACTTGGAAGGTTTGGCGAGCGTCTTGGAAGCCGATTTAAGCACATTCCGCGTCAAAATCTTACGTATTCTAACAGAATGCGCTATTCGTATGCCAGAGAAGTGCACAATTTATGCGACTTTAGTGGGTCTTTTGAACGCCAAGAACTACAACTTTGGTGGAGAATTCGTTGATTACATAGTGAAAACATTTAAAGAGAACCTCAAGACAGGCAAGTGGAACGCGGCTAGATATTGCCTGAGGTTCATATCAGACCTGGTAAACTGTCACGTACTCGCTGCGTCGTCTTTATTGACGCTTTTGGAGACGCTGGTGGACTGCGGCAATGAGGATGGGGTACCGCAAGTGAGGAGAGATTGGTTCGTATTTGCGGTTCTATCAACTCTCCCTTGGGTTGGTAGAGAGTTATATGAGAAGAAAGAATCTCAACTTGATCAATTGCTAGTCACTATAGAGGTATTCCTGAACAAGAGGAGTAAGAAGCACTGGCCAGCTCTCAAAGTATGGTCTGCTGACTCACCCCACTTGCAAGAAGAATACTTGGACTGTTTATGGGCACAAATTAAAAAATTAAGGCAAGATAATTGGTCAGAAAAGCATATTCCAAGGCCTTATCTAGCATTTGATTCTATACTTTGTGAAGCTTTGCAACATACACTTCCAGCTATTCAGGTATGCATTCAATATTATTTATAACTCACTCACATTATTTTTAAAAAACATAGAAGTTAAGATGTGTGTGTACAACATAATTTCCTCAGGTTCCTGTGAAGCATATAAATTTAAAAAATTTGCATTTAGTGGTCAGATTGTTTGTTGATCACACTTAGTTAACCCCACAATTTGTTTTTTATTTGTTTACGTTTCAAGCCTATAAAAAATAAACTGAGTATCAGTGTCGTGTTTTTTTCTTATTTCAAAATTAATTGTTCTGCTGAGACTGCTTCTTTGATTATGTTGGTTGCAAGCGTAACTGCAGATCAGAATGTCCTGGGTTCAAATCTCGACTAAGGCAGTATTGGATTATTCTAATTTATATTTCTGAGTAGTAGCTCGAAGTCTGGATATTGACCTGGTGCATGGCATCAGGCTCACCACCTATTCCATTGTGGGACATAAATGTTACTGGTGAAACATGGGAGTGTGTTACACCCAGTGTACCTTTTCAGGTATTATAAGTGTGATTTTACATATGTTACATAATTGTTCTGTTAATTAAGGTGTCTCACCTTGATTTTGAGTTAAACATAAACAGTCCAGAGCAAAGTCGGTAATTAACAAAATGCTATACTTTTTCCAGCCACCACCACATAATGATGGGGACACATATCCTATGCCAAGAGTTATATTCCGTATGTTTGACTACACTGACTGTCCAGATGGCCCGGTATTGCCAGGTGCTCATTCAATCGAGCGATTCCTTATCGAGGAACATCTTCATAATATTATAGAGGCTTACCATGTGGAGCGTAAAGAATGTGCTGCCCAGCTCCTATGTTTCCCGTACAAAGCCAAAATACCATTAGAATACTGTATTGTTGAAGTTATTTTTGCTGAGTTATTCCATCTACCGAGACCGAGGTATTTGGAGATCTGCTATGGCTCAGTTCTCATTGAACTGTGTAAACTTCAGCCATCAAGCATGCCACAAGTATTGGCACAAGCAACAGAAATATTGTTCATGAGAATTGACACGATGAATGTAGCATGTTTTGATAGGTATGTTGTTGAGTAATCATAATTACTTATGAGATATTTAAATTTCTTCTAGCTTTATATATTTCATTATCCTAATCTTTATATATCTGTTATCCTTATTTACACATTCTATCCTTATATTCTATCATTTTATATCAATGCAGTTCCTTGAGGGGTATATAAAGTTCCAAACTCTAAATATATCTATGTGTATCTTTGCTTCTTCTCCAGCCCCTTCCTTCTTTTCTCTTAGTACATGAAAATCGAAAGAAATGAAAAAACTTGAAAGTTGTAAAAATACACAACTCTTATTTAATAATGGAATTAAAATTTGTTTTAAATTAAATGTATGTTTTAAATTATTATGTTATCAATTTATATTTATAAAATAGCAAATCTATTGTTCATTCACAAAACACACTTGAAAATTAGCTTAGTTATAATTATATGCTTGCTTTAATTTGGGTTCTTACATTTTGAGTTCCCTATGTATAAAATTCATAATGACATTACTTTTTGTATAGGACTTTATTTAGTCCATGTTTTCCTAAATATTGTATGCAATAATACACTAGTGTAATGACAACCATATTATTATACATCCAGTAATTTAGTTCTTATATATGAAAACCCTTTTTAATAGAAAAATCTTTGGCTTTCTTTCAGATTTGTGAATTGGTTTGCATACCATCTGAGCAACTTCCAATATCGTTGGTCGTGGGAGGACTGGGAGGGTTGTGCTCAGCTAGATCCGGACCACCCGAAACCGAGGTTCATTAGGGAAGTTCTCAGCAAGTGCCTTAGGTATGTTTACTTTGCTCTTAATTTACTTACAGTCAGTATAATGTTTAATTTCAATTTCTTTACCTTACCTACTCTTTAATACTGCTCCAGTGCATTGCACTGCAGAGATAGCTGCATTTTTTACATAATACTATTTATGTAGTAATGGAAGATTTCTATTGTAAAGTATGTCTACTATTATAAAAGTGTGTTATGGAATTAACAAAGAATCTTTAAAGTTTAAGGTTTCACTTTAAACTCTTTACCATCTGTTGTTGGGATTGGGCAGTGGTATTATATTGTATATTATTGTTTGTTATAAGGGTTGTTCAATGTGGAAATACGCTTTCACACTTTCTCTTTACACTGTGTGTGTCCTTGAACTACAGGTTTAATTCTTTTTAATTAGATTTATACAACTGAAATGTTTAAAAGTTCTTATTTAGATATTTGCAGATAATTTCACTTTAATGTTAAATTCCTTTAAAACTAATTTGCTTTTAAGAAAGTATACTGAACTTAATAAAAACAAAAATCCCTTTTGTAGGTTGTCATATCATCAAAGAATCAAAGATATCACACCTGAATCCTTTGCATCGTTTGTTCCATTGAAGCCAGAACCTATCTATAAATACTCCATGGATGGTGCAGGTAAGCTAAATACTTTATTTTTAATAATTTTATTTCTTGAAATAAATATCTTAGTTTTACCAATACACTTACACTTATCTTATTTATATTGTCTATATTTACATTTGCATAATAAAGTGTTCATATGGAGATGTGAATTATTTAAATGCTTATAAATTATTTGTAACATTTGTTGTTTACCTATTACATGCATTATTATGCATTATATGTCATTCATCAATAAAAGGCACACATTCACTATTGTTGTGAAAAAATAATAATATTTATGTCTCCACTTTTGTTGCCTTCAAAGCAGTTAGAAGTAGTACTATTTTACTTGCACATAAATATGACAAAACTAAATTGTTCTTATATATTTTTTAAATATGTCCACAACTTTATGTATAATAGTGACACTTTATAGCAGCGTTGCCAGACGTCCCGATATTGGCACGACGTTCCAATTTTTAAATCAACATTACATTTCCCGCAAGGGACAGATTTAGTTAACTCGACAGCTCGTGCAGCACACTGAAGAAGCTCAAATATCATTTTTTATTAAAATACGTTTCTATGGATATTTTTCACGTAAACGTAATTTAAAACTCAAATAAAAAGATAAATATATAAAACTTCTGATTATGTACGATTTTTTACTATGTCGCGCTTTCGACGCAAGAAAGAATCCGCCCTTTTTTTCACTCAAGAAGTTTCAAAATCCCGATTTGCGCAAAACAATCTGGCAACGCTGCTTCATAGACACATGAAATTATAAATTTAGATATATTATCTAGACACTGGACTTAAAGCTCTTACTCATGAGTATTATTATAAAAGGAGATTACTTTCAGTCTATTCCATGGCTAGTAATTCTAGAAAACTGTACTGACGATCTTGATAATCTCCATAGTTATCATCACTAGATTGTCTTCCGGAATTCGTATCATCATCACTCGCCAATTCCGAATCCTCGTCGTCGACTGAAGACGATTCTTCATCATCATCGTTGTCGTCATAATGGTCCTCATCTGTGTTTGATTCTGAATCGTTCGCCTTCATACCTAAATTATCTATAAAGTCCTTAAGATCATCATCAAGTTTATGGTGCTTTCCTTGATTTTCACTTTCGCCCTCATCTAGATCAGGTTTTGTAGGTGATATTTCATTTTCTTTTTCCGGCATACTACTGAAGTTAAAATCGAATAAATCTTCAAATGTGTTGGAAGTTGTGGGTTTGACAGTCGTAGTATTTGTATGAGTTGGTGTGCCAGATTTTATTTTATTTAAATTAGTAAGTTTTTCTTCATTGGTTTTTTTTTTCTTACATTTAGTTTTATTTTTGGGAATGGACTGAGGAGAGGTATTAATTATTTGGTCGCTAGTTATGTTTTCATCTAATCCAACGACTTCATTATTTGAATCGTCAGATTGTAAAGTTGTTGTTTGAAATATGAATTCAGTATTATCTTTGGAGGTTTCTTCGTCTGTATTTTCGTTATTTTTCTCTTCTTCACTTTCGTCATACTCTTCCTCATGGTAATGATCTACTGTTGTATTGTTAATACTATTACTGTCTTCCTTTGTTTGCTCTGTTGTAGTCAATTGTGTAGTTATTTCAGGTTTTCTTCTTGTTTCGAGTGTACTGCTTGTACTAATTTCATTGGCACGATCAGCATGATGCCTTTTTCGTGATTCCTGATCGGAAACGCTAGGTAGCGATGATGAAAGATAATCTTGAAAATTGGATCCCTTTCTTCGATACTGATATTTTCCAGACGTGGTTGTAATTGTTTGATTTTTCGCTTTCCATTTGTCATGTTTTACCGAAGTGCCTTTTATCATTAATGTGGACTGTCTAAAACGATTTTTGTTCTTTAATTCATTCACGATGGTTGTAGTCCGTGAAGTGGTTGTTGACTTTTTAGTTGGACGCGGAGTTGTCGTTTTTGTGGTGGTTGTAGTGTGGGGCGTAGGTGATGTAATTGTAGTTGTTGCTGAAGTACTCGATGGTGTATTTTTGCTAGTAGTTTCTGTTAAAGATTTAGTAAAACTTACGGCAGCAGAACTGGCTTGTGGTATCAGATCTTTAATTGGCCTGTTCACTACCGTTTTTTCAGGTGCTTGAGTAGTAGACGTTGATGTAGATATTCTTTTGTGTTTCCTAATTTTGTCTTGTTTGGCGAATTTTGGGGGAGGGCGTGTACGTTTCTTAGGTTTCGGTGTCGTTGAAGTGCTTGTTTCTTGAACTGCCTCGGTAGTTGTCGTAACTCTATTTTTAGTATTTTGAACAGCTTCTGTGGTATAAATTGCTGTAGTTGTTTCCACAATGTTAACTTTCTCTGTTGCAGATGCCAAAGGAGTTGTTTTCGTAAATACGCCTAAAATATTTGCCCATTCCATGGTTTCGATATCTTCTTGAGATACTTTTGCTGCGGTTATGATATCTGGTGCAATTGTAGATGTTTTTTGTCTTTTTGCATTTTCATGTTTCTTTGTAGGTTTTCTGGTTCCATGCATCTTACGTAATTTGTTATCACCTTTTTTCGATGCTTGAGTAATATTGTCATATTCAATAGAGCTATCTGTGTAACCGGTTGTTATTGGCCTAAATGCTGTTTCTATAAAGGCGTCTGGTTCTGTAGACTGGCCATCAAGAATTTGTGGGCTGGGTCTGAAGTCTATTGGTCGATTGTTTCTGAATGGTTTTGTTGTAGGGGCTAATTTCAGAGGGGGCATAGGTTTGAACGGCTTTTTATCCATGGTAACGAATACCCCTGGTGGAGCATTGTATATTGGTGGCCTTACATGATCAGAGAAATAGTTCACCTTTCCAGGTGGTGCGCGGAATTTGTTATAATTTTTATAGATTGTGATAGTCTCGGGAACATGTGTTGTTTCGTTCCCAAATCTCATCATGTTACCAACGTCAAATGATAAGTCTTTGGTTGGCATTACCGGTGGCAGCGGTGTAGGTAGCACTGCAGGCCGCGTTGTTCTCACACGGTTGTTAGCGGTTAACACTTTATAATCAGATTGGAGCGTGTGTGATTTACCGTTGTGATGATGATTATCGTTAGTATATTGATATCCGTTACTGTATTGATTTCCGTTGTTGTACTGATTTCCGTTGTTGTACTGATTTCCGTTGTTGTATTGATTTCCGTTGTTGTACTGATTTCCGTTGTTGTAGTGATTTATACCATTATTGTATTCATTTCCATGGGTGTACTGATTGGCAATGTTGTATTGATTTTCATTGATATATTGATTACCGTTGGTATATTGAATACCATTGCCATATGGATTATTATTGCTGTATTGATTTCCCCTGCTATATTCATGGCTGTACTGATTGCTATTTAAGATCTCAGCAGAATTTACCTCAGGATAATGATAGTCGGTTTGTGCTAATGGTGGAGCTGGAATTGGACGTGAATGTTTATTTGGTTGTTTGTACGGATACGGCACGTATTTTACATTTTGTTGTTGTTGATCACTTGGTGACCCGACGTATCCAGCTTTCGAGTATGGTGAAAATGCTTGTAGGACGTATGGATTCGTTTTGTGTCTAGGTGTGGATTCGGGTGGGGTTTCTTCATCGTCATCGTCAGAAAATAGAGATGAAAAAATCCTGTCTAGACCATGATAGTAAGACCGACCTAGGTGATATTTTGTTGGAACAATATTTTTGTGAATCCATATAGCTCGTTCTGGTCTTGTCACTTGGGTGTGCACTTTTTCGCGTTTATTAGGTTCTGGTGCATCTGTTATTCTATCAGGAGTACTTTCTCGCACGGTGAAGGTTCTGATAGGATTTTCATAAGGTTTCTTCTGTTTTTTCGGTGTTTGCGTGATCACTGAAAAGGTTAGCTCGTAATGGTATCGACCTGGCGACGTTTCGTGGTCTCTTTGGCGGATACGTTTAACTGACCAAATCGCTTTCACCCCATTCATGCATTTATCGTCAGTGCATTTTTCTCTCGATCGTTCGTCTTCAGTGAATCTGAAACCGTCGCTCTCCTCTAGTAGTCTTCCTTTGGCCATGATTGCGACATCACCAAACGAAGACGGATCTTCCTCCGGTATTCTGTCGAAGGGTGCTGTTTTAATTTTTTCCCAAAGATCATGATCATCGACTTCTTTAGACTTATCAGGTTTATTGTTTGGGGATATAACATCGCCTTTTATTATCAACTGATCAATCTTGTCTCGGACAAGTGTGAGGTACACGCTGTGCCTCAAAGCGTCTTCCCAGTAGTGAGCGGGGACCGCAGCTACGGTAGGCGGTGATTCAGTCTTGATTGTCTCGTGTAAGGTTCCAGCTCTTCCTTCTCTACCATGGTCATGCCATTCGCTGAGCGGTATCGGTGTGGGTCTGAAGGCTTCGCCCGCAACTTGGTTTCCTTCCTTGTATATCTGTAAAACAAACGATGAATATTCAATGATTGTAAAATATCATCGCAAACGAATACTAATTGTATATTGGCCAGCACGAGAATTGTGTTGTAGAAAAAACCGTAGATATTTCAGTATGCGTTTGAAAGTAAAATGGCGGGTGGTTGGAAAGTGCGCGGTTGCTTAGCGTGCAGCACGCTTGCGTGTCTCACCAACCACCCTCGCGGCGTATTTCCAATCCACTGATTCTATTACAATTCAACAGTAATCTTGAAATAGTCACTTATTAGAATTATTTTATTCTCCTCCTTGTTGTTATATTAAAAATCATTAACATTAAACAAAGCAGTGAACTTAAGCGCGGGACCCATTATTGTAACGTATACAGCAAATTATCCCATGTTATTTAATTTCTTATTGTCTTCTCGATTTGACATTTTGTTTATATAATACTTAAGTGCCAGTTACTTTTTTATTATCGAGAATTTATTTTATTATTGTATATGTATGAGAATAATTTCAAATTCGCCCTATACGGGTGGTATCACATTTGTGAATTAGGCCATGTTTTTCATCGACCGTTTGTAATGGTATCCTGCATCCATACCCACCGTTCACAACTGTAACATTCGAACGTTCTAAATTCAAAATCACCTATTGTTGTTTCTCTTTCGTTTCGGAGCGTTGCTGTCGTCTTTTTATTTATGTGTTACATATGAATGATGCAGATCGTTATGGTTATCTTTGGCGATACAATCTAGACCTACATGTGAACACACCGTGGCGGAACGTGACGTTGCCGGCTCGAGATGGGTGTTTTGATTTCAAGGACATGATCGGACGTCACAGTTGTTCAAAATTGAAAGTGAAAAGGGCGGGAATAGATAAAATTTAAGATATCCACAGGTTATAATATGTATTGAGTGGTCTTATTATCACCATATTTTACTTATACTGATTTACTGTAAATGTTAAAAATCTCTAGAGGTCTAATAGTGCATATATGACATTAAATTATGCATTAACAAAGAGTTATCTTCAATCTATTGCTCCACTTGAGAGTGGGAAATTCTGAACCCTGTACAATGGCACACACATTGAGGTCGAGCTATTATCTACATCTGTTCTATAATTTTTTTATTATATTCTGTGCCGCCATAGACGAATTGACTTAAAGTAATAATTAACTCTTTCGGCTTAAGGCCATATGAGAAATTTGGGCGGAATTTTTTTATATGTGTAAATAAAAAAATAAAGGCCACCTTATTAAAAGAAACAAAATGTGGACTTTGAAATATTGTGGATGATTGAAAGTTACACTGATTTTGAATTTGGAACGAGCTTTTTTATTCTTATTTAATGACATCTACGAAATTTTTCGGTAAAGTTTTTTTTTATATGCACATAAGTAAAGGTAGTGATGAAGGAACAGAATACCGGGCAATTTAATTTAATAGTTAAAAAAAATACATGAATGTTTCAAATTTTTATTGATTTTGAATTAAGAACTATTTAGTCGATCATAAGACACATAGGAAATATGTCGGGTAATCGTTAGAACAATTAATAATGCCATATATTGCTGAAAGAAGAGAATTGAAGTCCTATTATTAAATTAAAAATATGTGGATGGTCGAAAGTGATATTTATTTTAAATTTAGAATTTGACTCATCAACGCTGCACTCATGCTAACCAACATTAACACGTTCCCTGCCATGGCAATTTTTGAAGATTTTCCATTCAGGCTGCGTGGGGCGTATGCGACCCACACTAATGTAAAAAAAATCATTTATATGTTGTAAAGTTTTCTATATTTAACTCTACAAATATTTTTAAAGAATTGTTTGTTTTTCAATGAGAATTGCAAAGGGCTTTAACGGAAAGTGCAGCAGGGGTCGTATACAGCCCATATGACACGAAAAGTGTTAAGTACCTTCTTATTTTTTAGTCTATTGCATTGTGTCATAATTTGTATTTGTATGTCCCAAGTAAAATTGTAAATATGATATAAATAGTGAAGCTAATGAGATTCTACAAAAAATATCATTAAAAGCGTATTCACCTTGAATATTTCAAGTTTCATATTTAAAATACCTTATAAATGTAGATCGAATTTCAAACGGTTAACTAAATTCTATGTTAAACTTGCATTTTCTTAATAATCACTCCTTAATTAGAATTTATGCTATAATTTTTATTCAAAATGTATTCCCATCTTCATATTTAACGCTATTTGCAGTTAATATATGACTTTAATTATAATTTTAATTTAATTTATTGAGGGGAATTTAGGAGCGAGGAGAGGGAGGCGAGTGAGAGAAAAGTCATAATTGGCATTGCACGCGTTACGTACAGATGAGTAAGATGAGTTAGATAATTTGCATAAACGTTTTTGTTTGAATAATAAGCGAAATTATTGAGTGTTTCAACGCTTACAGTCTGTTTAATGTTGACGTCCAAATTGTAATGTGTTATGGTGTCGACGTAACAGCGATATCATAACAAGATAATGGTCTTCGGATCGTGTGTAGGACATTCGATATTCGCGCGACACTGTTTCTTATGTGACATGGAAAATTTTACCAATTGTCATTTGCCGTATTGCGGTGACATACGCCAATATTTCCCAATGAAAATTGAGAAATACAATCGGATTGTAAACCGTTTCAATATTAATCGAGATATACTTTGAAAATGGAAAAGAGCTACAACTAATATATCAATTGTATATAACGCAATATCATTCCCGCGTAAAAAAAAACATCGCGCGATCCGATCTATAGCCGAAAAAACCTAGAGAAAGATAGAAAAAAAAAGTAAAAAGAAGCACGCTCAGGAAAAGCGGTGACAATTCGCATAGCGATGAGCGCGGATGCATTGTTGTGTGTAGGAATCTGGTACTCACAATTAACGCGATGAAAACCCATTTGATGATAGCGCGCATCTTCGTGCTGGAGGCTCACTGCACGACAGTTCGTATTTCGAACATGAATA
Organism: Mimoniades nurscia nurscia; assembly: GCA_018246595.1. Classification (NCBI taxonomy): domain Eukaryota; kingdom Metazoa; phylum Arthropoda; class Insecta; order Lepidoptera; family Hesperiidae; genus Mimoniades; species Mimoniades nurscia. The sequence continues at coordinate 1,791 of DWFO01002797.1, read as the reverse complement.
GCACGAACTTCGGCACGTGACGCGTGCGCACGCGCCAAAATACGACGCGGACTGCGGCGTCGCTCGCGGGCGCTCCGTGCGCCGCGCCACTCCTCCGCGGAAGCCGGCGCGGCGCCGCCGCCGGCGAGGAAGGAGTCCCAGGAGGGTGTCGTGTCGAGTGCGACAACATTGACTAACGACTTCTTACCGTTTTCATTGTGTTTCTACGTATGCTATGTTAACTTTATTGTACGTTTACGAAATGTATGTATTAATGATGATATTTAATTGGTTAAATTTGAATTTGTCTACGTTACTAATAGAATTTTTAATAGACCTAGAATCTATACCATATAATGTACACTTTGGAATAATGGTAAAAAAATTCGAGTAAGTTCAAAACCCGGGCCGGATACGATTGTTTCTTTTCCTTATATGTGCCCGATGCATGGCAATAGGCTCACCACCGATTCCATAGTGGGACGTAACCGTAACTAGTGAAACGTGGGAGTGTTCTGCATTCCTCTGCCTACCTCTTCGGGGATTACAGGCCTGAAGTTACGTTTTATTTGAGTAAGAAGAGTTAAAGCTATAGTTCTGTCAGATATAGATCGCATGCATGTATAGGTAAGCCCAATATTAGACAAATACCTTCACTCACTATCTTTTATTTATTTTATTTTGTTTTATCTTGACTCTCGTTCGTATTATTATTATTTCCAGCTGGAAAATTTTGTGTCATCTTGTTGATATTTGTCAACATGACATGAATTATTGCCAGAAGTGTTTGGAAACTTGCGTTGAATTCTTTCGACGTAATTATTGGTGAAGTTGCGTGGATATTGTCGTCATTAATTACGGTTGTAATTGTAACATAATTTACAGCTGTCACCGCCTGAAAACAAGTTGTATATATGTATATCCCTTACGTTACTTAGTGTATGACTGAAATTAAGATGGGTTAAATATTTTTATTTTATTTTTATTTATTTTCGTGGAAAAGTTAAAGCTTAATTAATGATAAATAAATGCAATAGGTCAGTGAACGCAATTTAAAAGTTTCCGTATATAAATAATTAATGAATGACCCGTTGGTCTTGTGGTTGCAAACTTGACTACAGAGCAAGAAGTCCTGGGTTTTATCCTTGGGTCGGGGAATAGTAGGTACCATATTATTGGCTTTTGCTTTACTCATTTCCTACTCCTAGTAGTAGCTCGGGCTAACCACATATTGCATGGGACTTATAAAATAATTAATAAAATAGTGCTCAACACCAATAGTTTGTTGATGAGACATAACATAACATTAAAGTTACAACAGTGTCCGTACAAGAGCGATAGTTTCGTCCAAGGAAAGCGGACGAAACCCTCCGCTTTCGTGTGTGGCGCCGTCGACGCGATCGTCTTCAGTGAATCATGACAATGCCAAGACAACGGAGTGTCGGTTTTAATGTATTACTCGAATCGATTAATCTATTTAATAAGAACGCCTAAGAGTTGAGAATCGTTTAACGACAGTTTATACGTATGTTATTGTAAGAGCAGGCAGGCGGTCCGTGTAGTAAGTAATGGGTCCATATTTTTCTTTCTGTACTTATAAGTACTTTTAGTGGCATTGTTTATTTCATTTTATACTGACAGTTGCACTAATATGAGACAATTGGACTAGAATTTCTAGTACTTAGGTACTGGGAGTGTGGATGTGTGCCCGGTGCATGGCAGTAGGCTCACCACCTATTCCATAGTGGGACGTAAACGTAACCGGTGAAACGTGGGAGTGTACTACATTCCTCTGCCTACCTCTTCGGGGAT
>DWFO01002796.1:0-13163 GCA_018246595.1 Mimoniades nurscia nurscia | reverse complement strand
ACCCGGGAATCGAACCCAGGACCTCCCGTTCGGCAGTCGCACTCGCAACCAACACGACCAACGAGGCAGTCATGTCTTTGAGTACATTACAGTAAGCTCGTTAGGTGCATAGACTTCCTCACATTTTTCTTTACTGTTTACAGCGAATGGTGTATTATTTTTATTAAACGTACATGTTAATAATGTATGTATAATCTAAGATATCTTGGCCATTTGATGATACTGAAACCGGTCTTTGAGGTAGAATCATGACTGCTTGAATAGTTTTAATTACGTATAGCTGTATATATAATTACGGAAACTCCAAAATTGTCGTTATTATGCTATGAAATACCTTATTAAGCAATTGTAGGTATTTTGTATGGTTGGTGCCTTGGTTGAAAATAGGATTGTATTTAGGTGTCGATAAGGTTTTTAAAGCGTGTACAATTTTTAATGCCTTGTATGGTGTCGTTATGGTCGAGGATTGAAGTGTATGTATTAAAGCCTATAGTGAATTTAAAAAACAGTACAAGACATTTTCAGTGGTCACCTAACCTGTGAAATTGTCAGAGTTCTGTTAGAATTTTAATGTTATTGATTGTGGTTTTACATTTATTACATTACATTACAGTCTAATTAGATTTTTCATGAGACTATATTATCTATCTTGTATTCGTGTTGTCATTAATAGGTTTGTAGGTTAATTTCATTAATGTTTTTTATATAAATGTGTGAATTAATTTCTTTAATCTTTTTATCTGCATCTTTATTTCTTTGTAAATACTGGCATGTTAATTTTTAGGTCGGCGACAACGGTGCGGGTAAAACGACGCTATTGAAAATAATAATGGGTATCTTGTCGCCCACAGTCGGCATGCGAAGCGTGCACCGCGGCTTGAAGTTCGGCTACTTCTCGCAGCACCACGTCGACCAACTTGAGATGAATGTCAACTCGGTGGAACTGCTACAGAAGACTTACCCAGGTGCGTTGCTGACACGTGTACATACGTACGTAGCATCACGCCTGTAAGCCCGAGGAGTTAGGCAGAAGAGTGTAGTATGTTTACAACGTGGGACGCCGGTTACGCTTACGTCCCACCGAGGAGTAGGTGTTGAGACCATTATACATGTCTGTCTCTTGAACCGTTGATGCAAATCCTTTGTTCGAAATTTAATTATATTAGCAGCATTATTCTCGCTTATCATCACACAATACGATTAACATTTTATTTATTGTATTTCACTATTAATTTGTAAAGGAATATTTCCATGGATATGTATCATTTAGCTACTCTATTAACTTGAGTGTTGTTAAGTTAATGTGATTTTTGTTGAGAATTAAATATGTTTTAATTTTTAATGTGATTTTAGGAAAGAGTATAGAAGTCTACAGGCGGCAGCTCGGAAGCTTTGGCCTAAGTGGTGATTTGGCACTTCAGACTATTGCCAGCTTGTCCGGTGGACAGAAGTCTCGGGTAGCGTTTGCACAGATGTGTATGGGCAATCCCAACTTCCTGGTACTCGACGAACCTACCAATCATTTGGATATTGAAACTATTGAGGCTTTAGGAAAAGCTATTAACAAGTTCACGGTAAACATTTTTGACTAAATGTTTAGTTTGGTTTCTTTTTGAAATAAAAATGAACACTTGGAAACATTTTTAACAGTAGTAAGTCGAGAAAATATCTGCATTGTGTGGTCTATAATTAAAACCGATTTCTGGTTCTCTAACTACTTCAGTGTACCAGCGCATATTGATTATATTTTGTTGCATTTACAGGGTGGTGTAATACTCGTTTCTCACGACGAAAGGTTATTGAGGGTGGTGTGTAAAGAGTTCTGGGTGTGTGGAAATGGTTCTGTAACAAACATCGAGGGAGGCTTCGACGAGTATCGCAGGATGGTCGAGCGGGAACTGGAAGCGCAGAATAAATCATAGGACCGACTGTTTATACAATTCATGTAAAAATTAAACAAATTATATACTATTGTACAACAAATATGTAGTTTTTCATTATTTATTAAGTTTTTTAGCTAAAAGTTTTATCTGCAGTTTCAAATGGATAAATGAAAAATTGATATATAATAATGCAAATTTTTTATTTTCATACCTCCAACCTTACTCTTGTCTTCATTAAATAATTTTAGCAAACAATTCCACAATGAATTGAAGTACTCGCAGAAACCATGGCAATAAAAATATAAAATTAACTTAAAATTGAATATTTACAAATTAAAATTCATAATTCAAAATACATAATATACAATTAAAATAGTGACTGAGATAGCAATAAAATAAGATTTAAAACACTTGACAATGCCGGACAAATTGAAACGCTAGATTAGTACACAAATGAAGCCGTCTGCATACACGTCTCTATAAATGCAACTTGTTTGAAGAGAACTACTTTTTACTGTGTTACTGTATCGGAGGGTAATGTAATATTATAATTATGATTACCTAATCGAGGATTATATTTTTGACGTTATATATGTTGCAACATATTAAATATTAATATCAATGTGTAATAATTTCTTTATCCGTTCATGTTATGGCAATTATTAACTGTTGGCGAATTTAGGTACGAATTATAAAGTAACGCTAGCAGATCACAAAAAACATCTTAACTTAATTATATCCAGCTGGCAAAGGTGAATGGCGGTTGGATCACTCTACTCTATCCTGAGCAAAAGGTGGTTGATTAATGAAATACGCGCTCTACTGATGTTTCTTACGCCTCGTTTTGGATTTGTCAGCGTTTCTCAGTACTTCGGCATACGAAAGTTCCAATTTCCTCAACTTGTGAATCTCTTGTGATGCAGTGCTTTGTTTGATATCCCAAGAGTCGGTCTCAGGATTCCATCCTTGGTAAATCTTGCCGGTCCTACCGCTTACACTTGGTGTTGGGGAATTCAGGTTTCTATTGTAAAACTGTAAAGTAGACCCGTTCCATTCTCCCTCACATGACCTCACAAGAGGGCTCGCGTCGATCGGCCTATAATCTCTTCGGCCCTTCTTGTTACCTGATTTCTGGTATGTAATCTTCGGAGGCGAGGGGAACACCGGTGAATCGGCTCCCTGACGATCTTGGCTGTGTTTGCGGTTGCGGTGTCTAGACTTCTTTCTCGTGGCGGCGATGTATTCTAGAGGCTGACGCACCAGTGGGGTCAGTACTCGTTCTTTTTCTCTATCTTTCTCCTTTTCCTTATCTTTTTCTGGCTCCTTTTCTTTGTCTCGTGTTTCCACTGGCTTTTCAATGGTACTAACAACTGCAGTTTTGTTTTCATTGTTAATTTCAGGTTCTTTCTTGCCTGGTTCAGGAGCAGGTTGTTCCTTTTCCTTTAGGGTTGGTGTTTCAGGAACGGTAATGTCAGACACTGGAATAGACTGTTCAGACATAGCAGATGACATTACACTCTGAGTGTCGTCAGTGAAGTTGCCAGGAGGTTCCTCATTAGCTGGGGTTACGGGAGGAACTTTCCCGATTGTAGTATCGTCTAGGAGCGGTAGCTGCTCTCCATCATCTTTATTTTCCGCAGCCTTTTTCAAAATAGTAAAAATTTCTTTGAACAGTTCACGATATTCCGGTCTGTTGCGGAAACGACTATCCATAGGACTAACATCGTCATAAATGCTAAAACGATAGTCTTCTCCGTCAGCGATTGTGCAAAGGAACGATCCGGGTCTTTCGCGCTCAGTCTGAGTGGCTTTGTTGCTTGTTTCATCCGAAAAACCGGAACTAGATGTCTCGGCCTCCGAAAAATCTGGAGTTTGAATGATTTTTTTACGAGATGTCGGTTCCAACTTTTTCTGTTGTATTGTCTCTTTCTGGGCTTCCTCTCCATGGCCACTTTCTTCATCAGTATCCTTGACACTGAACTGGCTGTAATCTCCAGATGTTTGGAGTTCATCTTGGAGCGAAATTGGCCCGGATTGGGTTGGTGCGCCAGGCAGTAAATTAGGTTTATTCTTCCTTATGTTCTTGCCTTGCGACAACTGAACTTCAAGGAGTGCCTCATATTTCTGAACCAGCTCCCTGTAGGGGTTTTCATGACCATCTTCCTTGTTTGCCCATACGCCTTGGAGTAATTTCTCCTTGGCATTCTGTGAACGAGTAACAGCATTCAATTTATATTATTATGCAATTAATATACAGTGCCTCGTTGCAGCTTAATGGGAGGTACAGATGTTCAATAAAAATAGAAGAATAATGATTGATTTCATGTTATATTAATTGGAATATAATGAATTGATAATGACGTGTTTAGTTATTATCGTGAAGTGAATCAAGGTACCAAAATGTTCGGAATAATAATAATCATCAAGATTAATAATCTAATCAAGAACGTAAGAATAGAAGCTTGTTACTGATTAAGTTAAACATTATATCTTAAGTAGAAAAAGGTCAGGCACAAACACATGGGACTATTAATATGATTAGTTTTAACACCCATTACACCCATTACTTCACAAAAAAATTAACAAACAATTTTTAAGCAATTTGATGACTTACGCTCGTACAACAAATACATATTACATATACAAAAAAGACATATTATCCATAACCAACTTTGTGATTAGTAAGTAGAACGATTAGTATATTACAGATTTTTGAGCTTTGAATATATGGAACGCCAGAAATTAATGACACATTCGAAATTTCACGGACTTGAGTAGATGACCATCACCAATGACTTAGATTAGCGTGCTGTCCGCGCTTAATCTAGTAAACGTGTCAGTAATGCACGTACCTTCGACTACATGCGATATATCCAAAGAAAACTACTGCAAATGCGCTTCATAATGCATATGCAAAGCGTGATCAACAACATCAGGGGCAGTTGGAAAAGCTTTGCCGCCTAGAAATGATCGAAACAGTCGCATGAGATTCAAGAGAAGGAACCAAAGCGTAGGTATAACGAAATATTTCAAGAACTTGCTGAACTAATAATTGTAAATAAATAAGAAGTTAAGAAGTCTTCATAAGAATGCCGACTATTTTTCAATTGTAATAAAATATTGTGCGTTAACTTCAGAACTGTGCTCCCGTTTATTACCTATAAGTTCGCTTTATTTTTAAATTAGCTACAGTTAGTATAATTAACGATTGCAAATAGATGACAAATGGTGAGTTAATACTGTTATTTACAACGCAGCAGAAACAAGAAGTGTTAGAATCTATACAGATAACTACTGTTAATTAACATACATTTCTACGGAATTGAAGCTTGTATGGTCATTTATATAAAGATGAGAAGATTCGGGATGTGAACGCATGCATTTAAAAAAATTTATTTATGCTTACGTCAAACTTGACAAGTTTACTGGTGACGTGGTCTTCTTTGGGACTTTGTTGGCCAGAAGGTGTGAGGATGAGAGAACTCATGGCGCTACGGTCGTCGTCGTCGCCGTCGAGAATTGACGACATGTCGTCTCGCTCCATGCCCCTTAGACATCTGATACAGAGCTGACCTTGTCTGGAACGGTTAAAAGGATATTCAAATAAAATAAAATAACTATTTATTTTAAATCAAGTACTACTTGTATGTACTTTATATAAACTGATCAGGCTAATTAGAATACCTATGTAATACATACATACATTCATATCTTCACGGCAGGTCACTTAAGGGGTAGGCAGAGTGCCAAATATCTTTATCCTTACAGAAGATTAAAAAAAAACTCGATAATGATTAAAAACTTGGTCTATTGTTGTTGTTTTGGTCTTGTAGCTTAACTTTAAAAATTTTTTTACATTTAAAAAACGATTTTTTTTTATTTCAAGACCCTCGTGTACCTATATTGGTACGAAATAATAGAAATAAGCAACACAATACTTTGTACTTGTGTATTTGATATTCAGTTTTCCATCGTATCAACATTTTATGATTTTAATTGGTGTTATAATTAGGTCATAATTTGGTTGATACATTTTTAATATTCGTCTTACCTTACTTCCTCGAGTATAGAGAATTCTTCGTGCATCGACTTGGGCTCGTCATCTCTATGATGCCAATTCCTTAACTGTTCTTGCAGTCTGTTATTCTCTTGTACCATAGATGCCAATTGCTCTTCTAGCTCTGTCACCCGTCTTTGTTCTTGAGCGAATGCCACCTTATTCTCTCTGAGTTCATCACTTATCCTTAACAAATCTTCATCCTCTTTAGTCAGTTCTGGGAGAGGCGCTATCGACTTCAGCGTGCTATTTGCATCTTTCTTGCAGTTTTGAGCTTGTGGTTCAGTAGCTTTTTGTTCTTTGGGTTTTTCGTTGTTTTCCGTCTTGCGTTCCGCCCTTCGCCTCACGATCTCCAGCTGTGCGTTCAAGTCGTCCACAATCTTTTGAAGTTCCTCAGACTTTCCTTCCAACGTCTCGATGTTTGAACACAGACTGCAATTGAAAATAATATTACACGTTTGGTGATATTGAATTTTTATTGCGCATCCGAAAATAGTGATGTCAAAATTTATTTTAGACAAAAATTATATAAGCATTTCCGAAATTGCTAACAAAAATATTTGTTTTTGAATACATGTATTACTAGATGAAGCATCGCAATTTAACGCAAGCTAACAATTCATGTTTCAGGGACGTCAGGCTAGATTTAGCACAAATTAAACTGCATTTGTAACCGAACATTGATTTATGGTCTTGGGATCGGATTGGGTTGGTAGTATGGTTTTTTTCTAACTAAAAACTGCTAATTGTCGCTCGGAGTTTGTTTTTGCAACTGGCACAGGCTTACCACCTATTCCATGATGGGACGCATGCCGGACGTGATGAGACGTGAGAGTATACTTCAAATCGCTGTCTACTTCTTTAGGGAGACACACGCATAACGTTACGTATAACACAAAAATAGCAGATAGTAATAAATGGTTGTTACTCCTATAAAGATACTCACGTTTTAATGTGTTTCTTGTCGGCGGAATGATCGACTGCCAGTCGGTGGTTCGCCCGCTCTAAGTCCTGGATGCTAACCTCGAGTTGCTCGTAGATTCTCAGTCTTGAGTCGTTCACTTCGCGCAAGGCAACAGTTTGCTTTGTTAGGTACTGCAAATATAAAAGCGAGCTGTTTATACGTTGTGCAATTAGAGTGGCCTTAATGATAAACATCTCCAATTAATTGTAGAAGCCAAGATACTAAGAGCGTTTCGTTAAAAATATGTATAAGCAGATCGTAATATTATTTTAACACTTTGTAAAAAATCGTATATGTGACCAGACGATTAGGCAAAGGTATTTTGTCATTTGCTACGCAGCAACGTGGCTTTTACGCTGGTATTTTTTTGACCACTTTTAATTGACTGCTTCTCGTCATTGGGAAAAATATACATTTACATTTAAAAAAAATTACATTTAACTATACCAATGTATTTGTTCCTTATTTTACAAATTTATATTTTGCTTACTTCTATCTCTTGAGCTTGATCTTCGATGACATTTTGGTGTTGACGTAGAGCGGTTTCTAGTTCTTTATTCCTTTCTAGAAGAGTTTTTCCGAGTTCCGCCGCGAGCTGCAAATCTAAAACAATAAATATGACGTCAGTTCTATGTGATGAATACGATGGAAACGCTTCCAAAGTAGTTCAGTTAAACGCGAATTATGTAAATACGGTGAGAGTGATTTGAACGTAGCGTGGGCCGCGTGGTACCGAATCGACAGCAATTTATCCTATCGGATTACCATTCGGTGTTATTGACACGACGCGATTACGCCAATGTTTCTACGGAGATGAAGCACGGTTAATTGACCACGGCTTCGATGGCGCAACACAGCACGCTTTGTACGTCACGCCACAGTCAACATACTTATTTTATGTAGCAACTGCATATTACTAGTTCGTTACATTCGTTCGTTGCATATTACCGTGTAGCCATTATTATCTGGAATGCGAAATGCGTATCGTTCCGCGGTGTACTTATAGGTACATACGTGAAAGGGGAACGTGGTATGGTATCGCACGTTGTCGAACGAGAACAAAAAATACCTAGGTTCAGTTCAAAATTAGGGGCAAATCAGTCACGTAAAATAACGATGCTATCAAATTTATTGAAGCGTAATTGACATTATTGTATCAGATGGCTAATAATTGAAGCTATTAACGTATTAATTAGCGGAATCGTAAAGTACTGGAACTCAAATGTAGTTTAAATTTAAATATTTGGATATTTTTGACTGCCTTGTTGGTCGTGTTGGTTGCAAGTGCGACTGCCGATCGGGAAGTCCTGGGTTCGATTCCCGGGGCGGGCACTACTAAATTTTTCTAATTTAGATTTCCTAGTAGTGGCTCAGAGTCTGGAGATGAGCCCGGTGTATGGCAATAGACTTACCACTTATTCCATAATGGGACGTAAACGTAATTGGTGAAACGTGGGAGTGTTCTGCCTACCTCATCGGGGTTTAAAGGCGTGATGTTACGTTTAAATCTTATAAACTATAACTAAGTTGTTCCGGGTCGATAATTTAAATATGTTTTGCGATTATTTGATCAGTGTTAAATCGATAATGCGATGATAATCTAACCAAATGTGTGATTGTCAATCATACAAAGTACCTAATACTTTACGCTCTGAAAACCAATATCAATTGCAGTATATCAGAAACATTATACGTACATATACTGCAGGCTGACCTAGTACGAGAGATCGAGGCAACGCGGTATCTTTGGGACAACTGCAAGCCCGCATTGTTGCTGCCTCCAGGTGTTATTCCTTGGCTTTCTATAGCAATATTTTCAAACGGATGATTTCGGGTAGTGAACACATAAATTAGGTTAACTCACAAAATAAATTCAATTCGCGCAATATTTTAAACCAAAATGTATTTATAAAAACATTTGTTTGTAATACTTTGTTAATCGTCGTATTAAATTAAATCGTAACTCCTACTAACCGTTTCCGCATTGTTTACATTTAAGCTAATAAACATTTGTAATTAAGGAGGTATTTCACGTAGACATGTTACAACCGCTATTTAAAGTGAAGAAATCCACTCTACGTTTTTTTTAAGTATATAAAAACAAGCTAAAACCTGATATTTTTTCTTATCTACATACACGTTCACGCTGTATAACCTTGCTATATAATCACGTACGATAATTAGTTTTACGTATTCTGAGGTGATTGGGAAAGATTTGTAACGCGCTCTTCATACATTCAGGTCTTTAATATGTCTACTTTGGTGCCTACATTTATCTTTTCAACTCATAACCTCTCGTACCGTTCGAATGGTTCAAAAGTGGTATAATTATTAACGAATTGGAATAAACTTTCGGCGGTAATAAATATGATTATTTTCTTCTGTGTAACCAATGTGACAGGTGTTTTGGAGTGAAATCAAGGAGTATTTAAGAGCTTCTCTTATACAATAGTACGTATAAAGCATAGATTAACAAAACAAAAAACCGACTTAAAATAAAAACAAATTAAAATGCACTAAAAGTACAAAAATAATTTGTCAAGTCAATCAAATTATTACGATATCATAATGTTGGTAAAATTATTTTTATTTTTGTAGTCGGTGTCAGCAAAGGAAACATTACAACTTTTACACGAACCACAATATACTGTGAGTACCTATCTACTATGACCAAATATCAAAACCTATGTACACTCATTTACAACGCAACTGGTGAAACGTAGGAGTGTTCTACATTCCTCTGTCTACCTCTTCGGAGATTACAAGCGTGATGTTACGTTTACTGGCTATTAAGATAAATAGTCAGGGAACTACAACAGTTTTTTGTTGAGAAACTTCTGTTGTTCTCTTCTCTCATGACGTTATTATTATTACTAATTTTTTGGACATGTGTGCGAGACAGCTATTTCAGATGTTATTGAATAAACTCAAAATGATATTATTAATAGATTTATAACGAAGAAAGTCGTAATCATTGGAGTTAAATACGCATGTAGTATGAAAAATAAACAAAAAGAAAGTCATCTGATTTCTATCGTAATGAGTTATTGTACGAAAATAGGCCTGTGTTATGGTTACTTTCTCAAACAGCGATCTGTGCGAAGTCGAGTGATGAGTCCGATACAATAAATGTATTCCAACAGATACTTATATTTTTTACTGTAAGAGAAATCAAGCCATATGTACGTTTCGTACATTTTGGTTCGATTCTAAAAATATGATATATACATATGTACACACATGAAATATCTGTATATGTATGGGATAGCACAATTTATATTTAGGTATGACATAGATATTTTTTACAAGCATTTTATACAAATATACTATATTTATATTAACACTCATTTGGAGTAAATATATCTACTGCTTATATTTATAGTTTTAGTTATTTTATACAATTTTAGGCTGGTGATATCACCACACACATGCAGGTGAGATGCACCTAATCGCACCAGCTGATTGCATTGAGAAAAGCTGTACCTAGTTAAAATTTAATTATTGCACAACATTCTTAACTTATTTTGTTTTAAACATGTAATTACACAAGTGTTAATTTCTACAAAATTGTTTTCCAAATTGTATACGAAAATTTACTATTACATACCTTTTTAAAATATGTATGTTTTAATACAACATAAACAATCGTTATATGTGATATAATTATGTTTATTGTGTAATAGTTTTGAATAAACATAAAATGAATTTTTTGTGTGTTGAATAAAAAATTTCATCTTACTAGTAGGTAGGTACCTACTGTCTGTGAGAGATTGTCGTGCACTTTATATTAGCATATTCTAAACTGACTTTCATTTAAATGAATTTCATTAAGTAATACAATTTACGTGTCATTTATAATAATATCTAACAGAAATACAGTGTCATGGAATTTCAAGTAGGTACATGATTGTACATCGACAATAAAATGCAAAAGTTATTAACCTCCAATTTAAGGAATCATTGGTTATGATTGTATGCGTGTACGTATCAATACGTCAAATTAAACATACGTACACAATTGTGATTATAATAGGTGAACTTTGACTACAACATTTAAATACAAATATGTATTGTTGTAAGATCCTTACAGCGAAACTATTATGTCTAACTATTGTGCCCAAGTTCTCTTATATTTCAACAATGCGACGTCGTAAATAATTCAAGCTTCTTCATTATCATCAACAACGTGTCTTAGTCCACAGCTGGACATAGGCCTTCCCTGAGGGGTTATGCCCATAATTCCCACTCTGGGCATGCGCGTTGCGGATCGCATTTAGAATTTTAACACAGTTCTATTGCCTTCTTTTACTGCAATACCTCGAACACCATGAGCTTATTTGTCTCTAACTCTAGAAGATTCGAATATGCAGTTATTGCAATTATATGTTTTATCAAACACATCCTTATTTAAAACACAATACAATCTAAATGCAGACCTTCCGGAGGACGCTAATCTGTCGACGTGCCGGACATGTCATGCCAACATTTATTTTATTATACAGCTGTCCTGTGTAGTCGAGTCCCGCAACGAAAATGGAATGCGCGAGTGAATTATAAGCACCTTACCGACTGTTATCATAATCAGCCCGTTTCTGTAATAGTTCGAACCGAGAATTAAAGAAGAGGTAGGCAGACGAATGTAGAACACTCCCACGTTTCACTAGTTACGTTTACGTCCCACTATGGAATATGTGTTGAGCCTATTGCCATACATCGGGCACATATCCAGACTCCGAGCCACTACTTGAAAATCTAAATTAGAAAAATTTTAGTTGTGCCCGACCCAGGAATCGAACCCAGGACCTCTCGATCGGCACTTGCAACCAACATGACCAACGAGGCAGTCAAGTCAGTCTTTTTTGCACTTTTGACAATATAGTGAAATTTAAGTGCAAAAGTGCAATATAGTGAAATTTAAGTGCAAAAGTAGAGAACAGTTCTAAAAGCGTCGCAATAATAGCATTATTTCATGACATTGGACAATTGTAAAAATAGGTGTAAGGTGTAAGTAACCTATTTCTACAATTTGCGATTAGATCTGAAGAATATGTAAAACCCAACCATTCAAATCCTAGTATTTGACAAGTCTCTTACAAGACGAATATAAATGCACACTAATAGTTCCGTTTTGCAGACCAGTTAGGAATTAATAGTAGCTAAATATTATTTTTACAATCCAATAGGGTTGCAGATACCTCTGGTCGAAAGCGGCCATTTTAGATTGGTGTTTGCTCAAGAATTACTATCATTAAGTAAATTACTTAAAGTAACATAAACGATACGTATCAACTGAACTTTGCACAACAGCTATTAAGATTAGATGTACATATAAATGAAAGCAAATCTGATTAACATTGATACAGAATATTGTTTCCAGGCAATAAAAAAACAAAATAAATATTGTTTTATATTGTAGTATTCAATTTAAGTATTGTGAACATTGCCCCACACCTTCTGGCACACGATTGTATAATTTATTGACAATCATAAAAACGAGTTTCTATTTTAACATTGCAACTAGACAAGTGTGATCGAAGAAATCATTACCGTCGAGATATGTATTGTACATGAAAGACGCGAAAGACTATTGCAATAAAAAAAAAACGATAACTGAATATAAATAATTGCCGGCAGAAACAAAATAATCTTACAAATCCCTGCATTAGTACGGATGGTTTATATAGAGAAGAAACGAAGAAAGCTAGTTTTTACATATAGGTACTATGTGTCACAATTGCATTAAATTAAATATGATGTACCATTCATTGTTTTCGTTCCTGCTTTCGACGTCAAACAGCATTGTGTGTAGATAATCAGCAGAACAGAGGGCATTAAAAATTTACCTATTAACGTATACTTACAAAACTTTAAATATTAATGAATCACAGTTGAATTTGACCAATATTCGACCAATCATACTATTTCATCTATGAATGTGAGATTAGAACGGAACGCGGCAGGCGGACTTATCGCCCAAACATTGGTTTACTCCAAACAACTTATTAAGCATTATAAGAGAAATCATAATCAGACAGTGTATCCAAACTAGAAAATAGGAAAATGGAATATGCATAGGTCGTACAAAATCGGGTTTAAATAATGATTAAAAAAGGGAAAACGTGAAGTCAGAAGTTGTGTAGTACATATCAGTATTAAAATATTAATTAACAATATTGTCGAAGAAAATTATATTGACTGCCTCGTTGGTCGTGTTGGTTGCGAGTGCGACTGCCGAACGGGAGGTCCTGGGTTCGATTCC
>DWFO01002795.1:0-13168 GCA_018246595.1 Mimoniades nurscia nurscia | reverse complement strand
AAACCGCCTTGCGAAAAATTCTAGAAAAGAAGTCGAACTAGTTTAATAAAATATTTTCTACTAATGGCGAGCAGCAAGTGTCATACAATTGATCACAGAGAAAACCGTCATTTACGCGGATTTCGCGTATTTTTGTAACAGGCCTCTTAAGTCAAATGTGACCACGTCTATGGCTGAAGAATATTGGTATTACCCTAAAGGTCGTAAAAATGATTATTTATAAATATACATGTTTGATAAAAATTAGATTGTAAGCTAATTTTTAGATGATTAAACGAATTTGATTGAATATTGTATTTTTTTGTCATATACCGATTTTGGGTACGAATATACCGATTTTAGTTGGCAACTCTACCGATTTCGTATTATGACATTCAAGACCACTGCACTGGCTCAAACTCTCAAGTCTGAAGTCTCCAGTCAAAGTTCGAAAAGTAAGAAATAAGAATAGACTTGACCGCAACAACCAATGACTCTTGAATTTTTATAAATAAAAGTAGCTATGTTATGTCCTTTGTGCTTGTTTGTAGTTTTGTAGCTTTACTATTGCCAATATAACTGCGTTCTTTAAATAATTCTAAATATTCTCTAACGGACATCACGGAACAATTTCAATATCAAATATCAATAATTAATAATAACTTGATATATAGTTGATAAGCTATCAGTTTGAACTTCGTCCTACTTCTTGTTTTTTGCGATTAATTCGTTAAACGATATTGTAATTTCTTTGTCGAATATACTTTCAACAATTTGTTTTAGTATCCTGAAGAATAATTTTTCGTGGTAAGATTAATTTGTCTAGTTAAAAAGAAAGTTTTAAAAGAAAAATGGCGTTATCAAAACCTATTATGAATTTAGTGAGCGCGTATTTACAAAATTTGTACCTACATCCCATCAAGACAAAATCATTGACAAGGTAATCACTTATTTTTTAAATTGAACATTAAGTACTTAAATAGTGTGGTTAATCATTTGGTACCCTACTGTAATAATCTAATTTTTTATTGTTGGTGTTATGTGCAAGGAATGTAATCCCAGTGCATTACTTAAGAAAAGTACATGTAATTACCATATTTCAAGTTTGTTATAGTATGTTTTACTTAGTTTACTGTTTGCTTTCAATTGAAAATAGTTGTTATTAGGTATGGCTAATGTAAAACAATATTTTAACAATTACATGAATACTTATTTTATCACTTAGTGACCCCTGACTACCCCGCAGGGGACCTTGTTACTTGTGATTTAACTTTTAAACAGTTATGTATGGTTTTGTAAAAATTGTTTCAGACTTTATTGGCTGCAGAGAATAAAACTTTTTTGTTATATGTATTTTAAATTACAAAGATATCTCAGGTCCATAAATTTTACATATACCATGCAACTTTTCATTAACAAAGGTTAAATGGTTGTATTTAAGGATCACTTAGGTTTTTGCAATTATTATTATTATTATTATTATTCACTTTTGGTAACAATGTAACATCACATCTGTAATTCCTAAAGAGCTAACTAGACCGGAGAATTACACTTTTCACTAATAATGTTTATGTCCCACCTTGGAATAGGAGGTGAGCTTATTACCATACACTGGGCACAGATCCAGATCCTGAGTCACCACTTCAAAATCTCAAATCAGAAAATCCAGCAGTACCTGACCTGGGGATCGAAGCCTCTCATTCGGCACTCACACTCACAACTGCTCAATTAATGAGACAGTCAAATTATGTTTTGAGTTAAGTTTTACTATTTAGGACTAATTCAATCTAAGTATAAATTTAAAACAAAATAGTAGATTAGAAGTATTTCTTTCCAAAAAAAAATCACAATGTGCTATAGCAATCAGTAAACATATTATGATCTATACTTTGGTGCAATCTAGTACATATATAGATATACATGTATACAACTCAACTGACCAACTGAGCTGAATGTGTGTTTTACATAATAAAATTTGTTTTGTTCATTAGTCATACATATGTGTAGAATTTCTCCTTTTATTTCACTACAGTGTTTTAGTGTTTACTGTTTTTTTTAATTAGACTATTTTAATTTTGCCTTACAGCCTCTATATCTAGAGGCTGTAGGGTCAAGTATAATTAGCTTATAGCAAAATCTGACCCTCATAACTGTGCATACTCTGCTATACAGTACTTCAGTGGACTTGACTATTGTCCCATATCCAATTTGTTAATTGCATGTATCAGTTCTCTCTATATCTTTTCACCACATCATAATTATAATAACAAATAAATACTTGTAATCTGTCACCTTTCAGTATATGAACTAATATTTACTAAGGGAACATTTACATAACATATAGGAAATTTGAACTTTGATCAGGCATTTTGTGCAGATTATGAGCTATTTACAAGCTATTACAATATAAACCTTGAAAATGACAAATCTAATCTCATTTATAATCTTATAGGTGGATAAATATTATCATCAGAATTGTGTTATCATGATGTAATTGTTACATAGTTTTGTAGTTCAGCTTGTTACTATAGAATGCATACTATAGAATCATGGAGTTGTTGGCACAGAATTTTGAATATTTGATTGTGAGTTTTTATTACTATCTTTTATATTGATTCAAATATTAGCAGATAGAAAACCATCTTTAAGTGTAGATGTAGACCATTAATAAGCATGTAGTAAGATATTATCTTTGTCTAATGTGTGCATATTTAACACTATTTTATGTTTATTAACAATATTTTTTTCCTTAATTCCTGCATGATCCGTGGATGCTATCTCATATTTAAGAATGTCTAATGTCTCGTAAGGTTGTTTGTTAATACAGAAAACAAAATAGGTACATTACTTAGACCAAATTATTCTACCATACTAATATTACTACATTTAAGTTAATAAATATCCTTTTAGAAATTCTCTAAGTGGACTTACGTGTTTCCCACATGCAATAACATTACTATAGTTTCCTTGTGTATTATTTCCTTAAATTATCTTTTCAGTTGCATTGTTGGTGCGGCAGGAAGTGCTGCGTCACAGATGGTGGCTGGAGACAGTATAAAGTTGGATCCTGTTCTCTCATTCGCACTATATGGGTTAGTTCACAATTCTATTAATTACAAAATAAACTTTAGTTTTAGATAATGACCTTTGGCCTCAACTAATAGTTTCTCCTCATAATAGATTGTTGTTTAGAGAACACATTACAAACTACTGAGAAATGCATCAAAAGATTTTTTTTAATCAACTAAGTAGTTTCTGATGACGTTTTGGGGGATGGGGATAATGACATTAAACAACTGGGGACCAATTATCAACTCATCCATGAGAAGTCCACATAATTATGGTATTATTAATCATGACCCTAACATCGGTCTCTGATATATCAGGTTTTGAGACTGAGCTTTGGGGTAGCCAAATGAATCTAGTACATTTAGTTCAGTTTGTTAGATGGCTTACATTTAGAAAATTGTGCTACATTTTAATACTTGATAATATTACTATATAATATAACTAAATATCAACATTGTACCTACAACAAATTTAAAATAAACCACATAGCATACTACCCAAATTCAATGGCACAGTTTTTTAGCATTGTTTTACCTATATTTCAAATGCTAGTGAATAAAACCTAGGGAATGTGATGCTATTAAAGTAGTACATTTATTGCAAGACACAACTTGCAACATAATTGTAACTAAAATAAGTACTTAATAATATGGTAATTGGTAGTATGATGATAGCATGTACTTACATTGATAGCTGGGACTGTAAGATACGAATAATTTTGAAAAATCCCTCCTATAATCCATGCTTTTGTATATTAAAATAAAATCTAGTCACTTTAACAATACAAATTCAGACATTTTTTTTAGACTAGTGTTTGGAGGCACCATTCCACACTACTTCTACGAGTTCGTGGAAAGACTGTTCCCGGAAGAAATGGTCGCGTTCCCATTAGTGAAGAAATTGTTATTTGAGAGGCTCATATTCGCACCTTGTATGCAGGCGTTCTCCCTCTACACATTAGCGAGATTTGAGGGCAAGAATCACAAGTTAGCGTTAAAACAGCTGTTCACACTGTATTCTACCGTTTTGGAGGCGAATTGGAAATGGTTGACTCTGTTTCAAATTATTAACTTGACTTTCGTTCCACCGATGGTAAGTACACCAATGTTATATTGTTTGGTTTTTACATTAATTTTTGTAAAATTGTAAACTATAAAGTGTGACCAGTCTACAATGACATACCCTTTTTAGTTATACAAATATCGAGTTTTTGATTGCCCTACTGGGCTACAGAAAATGCTGATGAGCTAGCAAAGTTCAGCGATGTTTGAGATAGCCAAAAGGTTGAACTTTTACATGGAAAATTATAGTGATAACTATTGATGTAATATTTTTACACTCAAGTACCTATTCCTCAAATATTACTTTATGCCATGTGAATGCCTCATTACTAATCACTCACACTGATCCTAGATCCGATGTCCTGGGTTCATATACTGAGCTGGATATTGCATTTTTCTAGTAGTGGGTCAGAGTCTGGATGTGTGCTCGGTGTATGGTAGTAGGCTCACCATCTATTTCATAGTGGGACTAAACGTAACTGGTGAATGGTGGGAGTGTACTACACTCCTTTGCCCCCTTTTCGAGGATTACAAGTGTGATGTTACGTTATGCCAATCACATATATGTTATTTTATTTCCAGCTTCGAGTATTGTTCATGAATCTCGTGGGCTTCGGATGGGCGATGTTCGTCGCGTCCAAGCGGCGACAAGCTCAAAAGAAAGACCATGCTTAGTGGATACGGTACTGGATATATTTTTTACAAAAGGTGAAGGTTTTAAACGACACATGTTAATATTGATGTCAGTGTATTTAATAGTCATATATTTTATTATGAATCAAGGAGGATTGATTGTTTGTAATAAACAAAGGTAAAAAGATATTTTTTATTTTACTGGCGTCAACTGTACTTGGCGTGGTTAGAGGCAGGGGCAATGAAACTAGCAGACTAGCGCCATTACTAATGAAATGAAACAGCCAAACTCTTACCAAATTCGATTCCTTTCATTAGCAAATCAAATCAAATGCCGCGATATTTTTTTGTTATATATTTGTAATCAATAACTTTTACTTACATAAACCTTGTTATCAACTAACTGACGTTATTCATCACAAAATTGGTGCTATTTATTATTGAATGTTTACTACAGACACATTCCTATTGATTACTTCTGACACATTCCTAATGGTTATTACAAAAACACATTTCAGTTTCCAGTAGGTATAGTATGTGACGGTTGCATTTATGACATTTGCTCAATTCCTCCAGTGGCTCGTGAAGACTGTTACATACCAGATACCAGTTGTACAGATTAACACTTACTATACTTTTAACAATGTAAAGTGGTTTAAGTAAACTTCTGTCTAAAGATAAACAATGTTAAGTTAGTTATAATAAAAATTAGGAACAATTCAAGATTATTATTTTTGATAAACTATGTACTTTTGTACAATTTATATACATGGAAATACAAAGCCAATATATTTATTTATATTTTTTATCTTTTATGAATGAAATTACACATAAAACTCAATTTAAATTTAAGGATCAGGTTTTCCAAGAGTTATTAATTTTTGATAGTGTTGGACAGATTAAGATGGATACATGTTATGTTTAAAGCATAATAAAACAAAGAAATAGTTTATAGAGCTATTTTATTTTCACAACAGCAATTGCTTTATCGATTAATGTTACATATTACAACAGTGAACAGGTCACTATGGGCTAACGTTAAAGCAGGGTATAAACAATATGAACATTAAATAATATGTATGTATGTTATATTGTAATACTACTTGATATATTATGTATATAGTAGTATTACAACTTGTTAATTTTCGTATTTTATACTTGGATGTGTTAATAAAAATCTTTTTCATTATTACACGAGTATTATTTTAATAACCTTCACAATTCTTGTGTTATTGCTACCGTTTTAAAAGTATTTTTTTAAACAAGTTATCTATACACCTATGGAATAATTATGAGTATCAAATCAGATTGTACATTACATGGAAATAATTTGTAAAAGCTTGCATGGTCCGAATATGTATCATAATTAATATATTAACTCGAACATCAGTAGTCTGTTGAGTATTTCTATACAGAACATAATTTCGAAAAATACTAATGAGGAAAGATTGATTAAATTAATAATGAAAAAATTATCCTACTACAATATGAATATGTTTCATGGTTCGCTTTCCAAAGTATGGATTAATAATCTCAATTATTATTAAAGTGGTAAATATAAATAAAAATAAATTAGTGTAAATTTAAATGACTGATTTCAATAAATATATTGCACGTAATCCTAAATTATCCTATAGTGTTAAACCTTGGACTAGAATAGTCACTAGACTATTATAATTATTATTATTGTTATTGATTAAATAAATATAACATCAAAAATAAATAGATTCGAGATTGAAATTTATAAAATTTTGATACATATAAACATTTTCAGATTACTTATAAAGTACAAGTTATTTAACATTTCCTTCAAAATAATACAACAAAATTTATTTCATAATAGTACTGGTTTGGTGAATTAATAAAATCTAAAGAGAAAAATAAACCAATTCTCTGTATAAATAAAACAAAACAACGCAAGAAAGTGATACAACAAAATTCTCAAAAAGCTACTTACATAAAAAATAAGTACATTTCCGGTATTTATGACTAGAAATTCTTCAGATCTTATTAATCTATCGTTAAATATTTATTAAAAATAGCGAAGATACCCGATAGGTTTTTTTATTTGATTATTTTAGAAACACTAGAATAGCAAATATGAAAATTTAGCATAAGGAGTGCAAGGAACACTTCCGTTCTTCATAATATACTAAGTAGAAAAACAGTGAATAGTTGCAATAAACCAAAAAAAATGCAGATTTTAATTCAAATTTCTAATAACGAACGCTAAAAATGTAACCATAGAACATGACTGACTAGACTAGACCGGACACGCCCAATGAGTTTAGTGTCACTTCCCACGAAATCCTTATAATGAGTGTTTGTGTTGACAAAGAATATAATATGCAAGATTTAGATGACTATTATACCTATAGTTTATTTTTAACTATGAAACACGCAAATAGTAAGAATTACTTCATGCAATTTGAAAATTTCAATTCGGAATCACATTGACTGTATTCTGCCAAATTCCGTTTTAGAAGCTTTTCAGGGATTCCGCTGAAGATGCAGCCTTTTGGGGTACAAACATATATGAATAGTGACTAGAATACGTCAATAATAATAAATCAAACATGAAGTCGAAAGGTTCTTTAAACGCCCGGTCAACCTTGTCCGCATAAACATTTATAACTAGATGTTAACAGTTGATAATTTAAGTATCTATTTTATACAAATAAATATTAAAGTTTAAACAAGACTAGAAGTATGGCTACGAATCGAGCCATAATAACAGATCGTGGTGTTACACGAACTGTTTAAATACGGCGCATTATCTACACGCGCGTACGGCCCTACTCGTTTAAGGTATACATTTGGTATATTTTGATGATGTTAGTCGAGTAGGGAGACCACATCGTCAACGATTGAATATCAAATGGGTCCAGGTAGTGACTTCGGTGAGTTGGACCAACTGCGCTGGGACGATCTGCTGCTGTAGCTGGCGGTGGTGGGCGTCGAGGGTGTCGGTCTTCGGTAGGGGATTGGCCGCTTTCGAGCACTGCGCGGGCGGTTATTGTTAGTATGCGAGTTAGTCAGTAGTGGCGCGTGCAAACATGCTATGATAGTTACATCAAATGAAATTATTCTAGCACACTACACTAATCAAGCATGAAACTTTTACACGAATGATAAGTCAATATTTTGTGTTATTTATATATGTATATGTTTAAAATTGAACGAAATACGATGAGTTAATCATGTTTATATCAATTCTCGACATAAAGAACTATTTTTGGTAACTGAGAAAATGCAAAACAAACGATGTGTAATACAGAACGGTGATGAATCAAATCCTACATTATTTAACATAATATTAAAGTTTTAATGTGATTTGTAATAAGTTTATTCAAGCGATAATATTTAAAATATATTAGACAAAATATAATCTCTCGTACAAATTCTGGCATTCAAAAGAGAAATGTATAAAATTAACGGTAATAAAAAATTAAATGTTTTGTTACAATATTGTAATTTATATGTCAATCAAAACGTCATTGATGATACAGACATTTCACTCATGCTAAAGTTTCCTAAAGGCATAATGAAAAAGTAAAACCATTCAAATGACCTGGACGGAATTGAGTGCTATCTGTATATATCTTGACATTATATTTTATAAACTAAAAAAAAACCAAAGACAATCATTTTGACAGCATATAACAGGTGTACGTATGTAGTGAATATTATAATTTATAATTAAGATTCTAATTTCATTTATTTAGAATTAATGTATTAAATAAAAAAAAAATATGCTCACAGGTAGTTAGTTTCGTACAGAAATCATTTCCGCCATGTAATTTTATATTTTTTTAAATTTCTTTTTCATTGCGTCTGTGATATTATTGAAATAGTTGAAAAAAATGGTTGATAATAAAATGTAGCACTTACCTTTTAAATTTGCAATGCCAATCTAGCCATAAATTAAAAAAAAATCATTCGTTGTACACTAGAACGAAGTAGATATACTTTTAAGGGCGTCTATACGCACTGAGAAAGTACACGGGTCTGCGACAGGCTCTCAAGCAAGGAAAAATAAAATAGCTGGTAGGCTGGTAAGTTCGAATTTAACTTTTGATTTGTTTCTAATAATGTTCTTGTCTTAAATTGTATTGTCGATAGATACGTTTAACTTTCTGTACGTATATAACATTGGTGGCCAAAACACTACCATGCAAGTAGCAAAAAAAAAACGTTTTTGTACAATAGACTTTAATTTGAATAACAAACGGAATAATATTGTTGAAACAGAAAAAACACACACTTAAAATAATGTCCACAACAAACATAGCCACAAACTACACTCGGAACACATTTTCAAAATATACTGATACTTGATAGTCATTCATGTTTTCATTTGAATGTTCTTATTCCATTCATCTTCTTCTATATTTGTATCTGTTTGTCGAATAAGTAAGGTCTATAATGGGTGCGCTACGGAGGAAAAAGAAACCATTAACAGAACAAAATTATAAAGATATGTGTAACATTTCCTAAACTTACAACCACTATTTATTTATAAAGATCTATACACACTATCCGTTTTACGTTTTCCCTCCAGTACATGCGATAAAACAAATAGGATCTCTCTTTTTTTTTTATTACAAACATCTTATTTTTCTACTTGGTAAAATGTACATATTCTTCATCTAGTATTATTTTCAAAAATCCTCTTAAATAAATTCACAAATGTAATACTCCATATATTAAAAAACCTTATTTCAATTCCTATGTCTAAGCTTATCTCGAAAAATCGGCTATATCCAACGGAATAATATTATTATATTCCACATAGTATAATTTTCCATAGATCCAAACTGTGTGAATATGGTAGGAAAGCTAGACGGATTGTGTGTAAGACGCTTAATAGTGATATAAAAATAAATAAATTTATGTGTTCAAATTTCAAGCGATAAATCGACCATTTAGTAAGTAGCACACCCCTTGTTAGCAGTGACAGAAAATAAAACCAATGTTAATTTGACGATCAAGCTTCTCATGAAACATGATTCCCCTGACATCGTTCACTTAGTTAATACGAGTATAGATACACCACATGGAAACTGTGAGAAATATCCATTCCTTAATAAAAAGCGACCCTTTTAAGTCAACTGCGGTATACGTACATCACTTAACAACGGCAAATTCATCATTCATTCTATAAAACAATGAATTTCGAACGAAAGGAATTATTCATCGTTCTGATGTGCGGTACACCAAGCGATAAATTGTGAACGAGCCTTAAGAGTCTTATTGGCCATAATATATTTATATATTTTCAATAACAGTATTTGGAAGAATACATGAATGTAATAAGAAACATACACACCTGTGTAATTTATAAAATCAGAAATATATTAGCATAGTGTACGCCTTATCGGATGTAGAAAACAATAATATTATTAATAATAATAAAAATAATACAATACATATTACTTAAACTACTACACTACAACTAGCAGTCACTTCAATAATTGGAGCTATTCGTGTCTTCAGAGCTCGTGCTATAATTTGGTGATTTTTTTCTATAAACAAAAAGAAAAGAAAAAAAAAACAAAAGGTATACATTTAAAAATAGTAAAAATATTATAAAACGCGCTAATTAACAGTGTACGACCACAGACAGCCACCGGTCACCTATTCCAGATGTACATCATAAAGTGGTACTGTGGAGGTATACAGGGGGTGGTGGGGCATGGTGGAGTGTGGTCACACATTGCA
Organism: Mimoniades nurscia nurscia; assembly: GCA_018246595.1. Lineage (NCBI taxonomy): Eukaryota > Metazoa > Arthropoda > Insecta > Lepidoptera > Hesperiidae > Mimoniades > Mimoniades nurscia. Next base: position 2,705 of record DWFO01002795.1, on the reverse strand, counting down.
ATAAAGCACACTCATGTGTAAAAAGTAAAATAAGAAGCCCGCTATAATATTAGCTAAATGAAAGCGGCACACAACAACCGATTAAACAATCCAACACACTGCTATACTAAAGACCATCATATGTCAAATTCGTCAAAAACGCACGCTATGCCCCAATCTAACGATGACGACACTGTTCATACATGCCCACGTGGCACGGTGACTCCGCGGAGTGATTATGGGAAAAGTACTATTTCTTCCATAATTAGGGAGTCAATAGAATTGTAGCAAATATTGAATAAATTTACGAAAGTTAGTTGGTTGAGGTATGGATTCATATTTTGTAGGTTAGGGGAATCTTCTACATATTATGGAATTTTAATACTTAATTTATTTGACTTAATACGGTCAATAACGGCAAATAACAAAGTAAATATGTACCTAAGTTGTATATTATCTATTTATATTTACAACATAAAACATTTTTAGCACACGAAGCAAAAATGCTTTGCTAACATGCTGTGAATAGATATACAATATGGAATATAAATGAAATAAAATTTCATTTGTTATAGACAAATGAAATAAAATTTCACTTACCTATAACAACGTAATGTAGATTCAAAATTATTTTGAAATAGCATACAATTGAGACTAGAAAGGAGACAAAGAGGCAAATTTGAATGGAGACTGAAGTGATACAAGTATTCTCCGATAACTCCACGTGTTCCTAAACGAAACGAAGAGAACTGCTGTGATATTAGGGAAAGCGTACACACACAAACACGCGCGCGCGGTACCTGGTGATGCGGCGGCGGTCGAGGAAGCTGGGCGAGCCGGCGCGGCGCGGGATGGACGGCGAGCGCGAGCGAGAGCGCGCGCGCAGCTCGCCCGCGCGCCGGTACTCGGCGTACACGCCCGTCATCGTTCTGCGACGCACGCGCGCTCACTGCCTTACGAGTCGCTACCGCCCTACTCATCGCCTACTCATCGCCGTACCTCACTTCCGTCCCGCATTCGAACGTCACGAGCAATTCAAATCTTCTATTGGCAACCTTAAGCCCCTTTTGCGTTTTGGAGGAGAAGTAGAAGCGTGCTCGAAAATTTTCGTATTGTACTGACAAATCCGAAACCTCGGTTGTAGTGCCACACTTGAAAACAAGTAATATTTGCAATCTGTCGATGTTATATTTGCACAGTTCTGTTACCTCCATATATAATTTGAACCGTTTTAGAACTATAACATCACTTCGACAACAGAAAATAGTTTTAAAATAAATTCAAATACATGAAACTATTTAAAATAAAATCGAAAGATAATAATAATATTAACTTAAAAGTATATTTTTCAAAAAACGGATTGAGTCTTAATTCTACCCTTCAATTAATTCATAATCAGTTCAATGAAATATGTTATTATGCGAATCATTCATGAAATATATTATTATTATTTAAAGCAGTAATTATTCAATTCATATAGATTTCATTTCAACATATTTCTCTACTTGTACCAAACTATGTTCTACTGTCGAGAAAGTCTTGATAAGAGCAATTACCTAGAAGAGCGGGTAGATCTCGAGGTGCTGCGAGTGGAACGTGACGTGCTCCGGGTGCTGTATGACCTGGAGCGACTGGACCTGGAACATTCAGTAGAATATACACCTCACACTTAGTAATAATGTGTCACAATATACGACCAAGTCAAGATTATTATAAGCACTCGTTCAGAAGAAATAAAATAAGATTTCCCGGGAATGAACAAGTCCTCCGTCCTCTGTTATTTCTTTAGCAAGAAAAGCTTTAGCAAGCTTTATCGATAATATTACGGAATGAATTTTACGACTTTGATCTTATACATATTGCCCCTCCCCACCCTCCCGTCACGTAGATCGAAAATTATTTCTCATTGACATGGCACTTGCACAGGTAACTACAACCCAGTATAAACATGGACCCACCTTGACGATGAATAGGATCTGGATCGGGAGCGCGACGAGTCCGAGCGCGAGCGTGAGCGCGACCGCGAGGACTTGCCGCGGGAGCGCGACTTAGACTTAGAGCGCGAACGCGATCGGGATGAGCGCGACCAGCTGCGGGCGCGCTGCTCGGGCTCCGGCGAGCTCTCCACGTTCACCGGGCTCTTGCTCTTCAGCTCTGCCACCAGGTCGCATCTGGATACGAAACTATATACATAACACTTGGTCACTGCACCGATCACCAACACCATCAAAACACCCAAGTTCTATTCACAGATATATCTTATTTATTTAGGAGGCAGTTTAAAGCTGTTTATATATGTACATAAGTGCAACGATAACGGCTCAAAAGTAGTTCTTGTTTCATTCGACAAAGTACAGATAAATATTGTTATAATCATAACATTTCTCTAATTCTATTTAAAATCAAACTTCAGTTGATATACTGTAGCTCACGAAAAGAAGAAATTCAAGTTTTTGTAAATTACCTGTTTTCAGGACTCTTTTCTCCCGTCTTCCCGGGGCTCCGACCGGTAGATGACGATCGATCTGCGCCACTCGTCGTCATCGCACTGGGTGCTGCAGACGTCGACGGACCATTTGTCTCTTCTGCCCTTTTACGCTCCAAATTAGATTTAGTCATCTGAATCAGTCTCTCCTTTAACCTATTTAATTCCCGAATGTCAAGATCATCCTGCCGAGCGCGTTCGTTCAACCTTAAAAAGTCTCCTTCTGAGTCCTCGTGCTCAC
>DWFO01002794.1:0-13170 GCA_018246595.1 Mimoniades nurscia nurscia | reverse complement strand
CAAAGGCGAGTGCTTTCGACGCTTTAGGGAGTTTGTCGTTAAATCGAGTGACGTTATATAGAGTTTACACTGTATACACATATACATATATATCTATATACATACACATGTAAATACAGAGATTCACCACCTACTCCACAGTGGAACGTAAATGTAACTAGTGAAACTTGAAAGTGTAGTACATTCCCCTGTCTACTTCTTCGGGGATCACAGGCGTGATGTTATGTTGAACATATACTTTAGAATATTCCACCTTTAACGTATGACGTGACTTTTCGTACCTTTCCATGTGACGTGTATGACGCAACCGTGATGAACAGTTTTGAGCCCGTATGTCGTTATTTAGATGACATTGGCTCATGTACACCAGTAGAATTAGCTACATCTTTGTCCAATAAGTACAATACAATACAATGTACCTCAGTGCACAGAAAAGGGTAAGTTTACATCAAAAACTATAAAGTATCATGCAACGCGTGATCTTAGGTACCAATTTCTTCTAGATAACCTGAAAGTACTCGTATATTCCCGTAACAAAACTGGCTCTATCTCTTGTTTATAGCAATTTTATATTGTTAACAATTCTCCATATAATGAATTCAAATTATTCTTAAAAAATAATCGCCATAGCACTGAATGGAATTTAAGAATTTAATACTTACTATTGTACAGTCGTCAGACAAATTTTAAAATCGAACAAGGGACACGCCATGTTTAAGTTAAGATCCGCTCAGTTGTTGAAGTGAGCGAACGATCAGAGATATTATATTACCGGATCCAGGTGGCTTGACCAAATACGCCGCTCTATAACGGACGGCTCAAATTTTTTAATACATTCAGGGATTACCTATTTTGTGGACATAAGTCTTGATAATCGTTGTTAGTAAAAGAAAAAATATCTCTTAAAGATTTGGTCCATAATTAATATTGAGGCTTGGCATGGCAAACCGTGGACAGAGCGCGATGGCGTTCTTTGGGGGTAACCTGTGTCTAGCAGTAGACTCAGATAGGATAATGGTGATGATAGGACCTGTATATTTGTTAGTAGAACTGTAACTTACCTGTATTAAGTAGTGTAAAAACATTTTTAAATATAACCATAACACATTAATTGATGAGTTGTTTGTTAATTTATGATTTTGTTTTAAGTCTGTCCGCCTAAAATGGATTGTTAAGTGTGGTAGCACTACAACGAAGGTATTACGTAGCGGAGGCTGCCCGCGGTTTTTACAAGGCTCCCTCCGGATATGAACACGCATCCGGTGTCCTGAGTTCAATCTTTCGTTGAATTAGAAATTATCATTAAAATATTGCAACGTGCTTTTATTATAAGTACCTTTATGGTAGAAGTGGTACAGTAAATTGTATATTTTAATCCACGTATGAATACATATCTTAAATAAATAACGGTTGCACTACGAGCCATAAATGAAGATACTCGTACATATATGTAATAACAAAAGAAACATACATGCATTAGTATACATACTCGTACATACAAATACACATAACTACACAAATATTTACTAGGGCAACCTCATTTATCAAAGCTGGTACTTTGTCCAATGGTTGGAAGGATTAAATTGTTTTTCCATATTTCAGAATCGATGTAACAGCAGTTTTAAGTATTCATTTCTAACTACATATATATTTATTCACTCTTCATTGTTGTAGCAGTTAATTAAGAAGGGATGTAAAAATTACTTTTAAGATTTTATCTTTAAAAATGTCGATTAAAGAGTACTTTGGTGTTATTGTAGGGGTAGATGGGGTGTGTGTCAGCTGTCACCAAAAACAAAGAGAAAATAGGAATTTAAGTCAGGGATGACTTTATAGTCAAATGTATAATGTGTTCAGCGTTTGGGGTTAGCCTAACATTGCCAACCGAAAATTTAAAAAATTGGGATTTACAGTTGGAAAAATCAGGACAAATCAGTATTTGAACAGGACACAGGATACAGGAGCAATAATTAATTGGTATGTAGTGAAAATAGTATAGTAATAATTATTCTATTAATGCGTAGTCATATTTATGCGTAACGTAACGTAAGAATATCAAAAGTGGCGCGAATATTAAAATACATGACGATATTGGAACTTTTTAAAAACCCAGGACACTGCTGATACACAATCCAGTACTTCTCAGGACGCTACAAAAACTGAACCATGTCCTGGGAAAACAGGACAGTTGGTTACTCTAGGTTAAAGTACAAATTTCGGTACGTTTATTCGAGTCTATCGGCCCACGCGTTTTATGCGCAGGTTTCATTTCTGTAATTTTTCCAAAAACTAAAAAAGAAGTATGTATTAGTTTTATATTATTTTAATTAGCTCGTAGTTTCACAGTGAACCAAAGTTTCCAAAAACTCACTAAAAATTTTGGTAAGGTGAGAGATATTTAGCATTCGATCCTCTCTACCTACCCCTGACGGACCTGGCGTAAAGATGTGTATGTAATTAATGTCATAGTAATATATGTATTATGAAAACATTTTTTGTGCTATATTTATTGAAAAGAAAAACTTAGACGAAATAAACCCTTTACATTTTACTAGGAGATTCGAGCCCAATAGTGGGGTGACCTGGCGAAGAGGTAGAAATAAATTGAAAAATGGAAAACATTATGATATGGGAACATTGGTATGATTGGTAAAGGAAGCAGCTGCTTTGCGGAATGCATACCAGTCCGTAAGAAACAATAAAATGACGTAGACACTTTATCGCTTCTACATATGTCTTATCGAGAACTCTATGTATGTATAAAATACGCATATAGTTATGAATAATACTAATTGTATTTGATGGAAAATTGTAAGATTCATATCATTTTAAATTGGGATTAGATTGAGTACCGAGTGTTCCAATATTGTTGGTATTTCTTATTATCGGTTTTATGAATCGTATGTAGAGTGGTTATAGAGAAAGAGCTAATAAAAATGCGTTATGGAAATGCATTGGAATTATTTTTTAATATTATAGTAACGGTGGGTCAGTATAACGGCTCAAACATGGCTTTACGTGGTATGGGTTACAAATCTAAAACCGTTCTAATTTGTTTTGATACTTTACAAATGGATTTATGGTGTAGATAAATTTATAATTTACTAAGTTTATAATTTACTTGTAAATAATAAAATCAGGATTTTTTATTCCCACTTTTTTCCATGAATAAGATAATGTAAAAAATGTTACACATTTACATAAATCTCTGAATATTTACACTAATGTTCATCTCAATACTCAGCCTGGCTCTTTGGGGAAATACCAGGATATTTTATCATGTTGTACAAGGATAGGAATGAGATATTATTATTATTACGCAGGGCTAGATTCTGTTCATAACATAAAGTAATCTGTAAATAATAACACGAAACGAAATGAGTGTCGTATACAAACGAGTTTGGAAACGGCTCGGGTGTCCGCTGTCCACGCAGCGTGCGCCATTGTTTGTTTACAAGTACTTCGTCGACAATTAGTTGGGCAATCGTCCATTCCAGTTGAGCACATTCAGCAGATGACGGAGCATCTTTCGTGTCAACAAGCGGATTGTGTTCAACTGTAACGCTTGCTTCATCCGCATTATCGGTGCACTCGCCACTGTTGCAATCCAGCCGTGTACCGACCGCTCGTTCAGCTATGAAAACAATCGAGCAGTCAATCCGCACTGCGTTATCGGCCGGTCATAAATCATCGTGGAGCGCTCGGTTTTCGGCGCGTGAGTCAGGTGTCGCGTCCCGATCGGCCAGCCCCCGGCGACCCTTCCATGTGGACGCGACCGGTGGCGGCGCGAACATTCGTGGCACGTCCTTTGTTGACCGTTTTGTTTTGGAGTACCATCCGGTTCCTGATGGTAGAGGGGAGGGGACAGGTGGGCGCAGGTATCGCGCGCGGCGGCAGTCAGTCCACTTCAACGCGCCGAGCTGCGCGCGCGCCTCTCTCGAACATAAATACAATTAAATATGGAAATGGCGAACAGTCCGCGACAGGTGCGCGGCCGCGGCGTTCGTGCACGTGTGCTGTTTGTGAGTGCGCCAGCGCTGCCGCTTTCTCTGCACCCTTGTAGCTGGTAAGTTTTCCATACTGTCATTGTGAAAAATTTACTCGATTGCGTCGCCAGATTTTTAGTTTCTATTAAAGTAGCGTCGGTTAGTACGCATCTGCCGTTCCGTTTCGGTGCAGCTGTTGTGCCGTGAATAGGTGAGCTATGGTGTGTTTTGCACTTTTTCATAGTGTGATGTTGTCTCGAATGCGGCTCCCGTCGGAGACGTCTAAGGGTGTTAACATCGTCAGTAGACCGACGACGCGTTCACACGGCGGCGGCCGGCATTTCGCGTGTTGCTGCCACATTCGGTAAATATTGCCTCGATAAGGTCCGCGAGTGCCTGCGTGTACATCTACTGTTATCGATTCCACACATGCGTCACTTCGATAGTTATCTTTGGCGGATCTGGGTCATTGTTCTTTTGTATTTCACGTGTCGCGCTGTGATAATATTACTTCAAAATAATTTTGTTATTTTTTACATCAAGTTTAACGCACAGTTAAAAAGGTAAAAAATCTCTATGTGAAGTGTACCTCGTTTAAATTATGTTCGTTGCGAGTTTGTGTATCTTAAGAGTTGTCTCGACGACAAGTATCATTATAACGAACTGACAAAAAACTTTGCCATAGCAAAAAAATAACAGTCGCATTCGAGTCCGTGAAACACGGTTCGCTGCAAAAGCAACAAATGTCTAATGCCTGCGGTTAACTACCCATGAGTACCTACCTACGTACCTACTTACAAATAATTACGTAGTCTGCAAGATTTTATGTAGGAGGTTTTTTTTACATTGTCGGATCTGGTTAGCTGCTGTAATTTTATTACGTGTAATCACTTCAAGCGCTCTAAGGAGCCAATATAAAACGCATGTAATAAATAACATTAGATATGAAGCGCTGTAAGCCGGCAAGTGAGGCGGGAATGCAGATATTTACAAGGATCGGACATTGAAATCGAATCGTGGCCAATCGTCTAAATAGGAATCAGATAAATTTGGTAAAAGCTTACATTAACAGGTAGTCGACATCGCCAGAGCTTAACTCTGCTTCATTCTCTAATTTGATAGACGCATAGATAAAATTAATAGCGCTGTAAAAAACCTTGATTAGAAATGTATTTAATTAATGTGGCTGTGTGGCGGATGGGTATATAAATATTAGAATTACTCTTATTCCTTTATTAGGTATAGGTATTTGCAATAATTTTTTGTAAGCATGATTTTCGTGTTCGAAATTTGAACGCGTGACTTTAAAGCTTTTATGTGCAATAAATCAGACTATTTGAAAGGTGTGAATTGAGATAGATATATTGAGATAAATCAAAAAAAATTCGCTCGTGTTTTGTTACTACACTAAATCAAACACTGACAATCTACACAATAATAAATTCATTTTACAATAAAGTTGGCGCCAATGATATTGTTAAATCTATTATTAGGGACATATTTAATTATTTAGATATTATTGTTAGGGAAGAAATTGTTGAATTTCAATACAATTTATATTTTTTAGAATTAAAACGTACACTATTTTTCCACAATTTTTAGAACTATTATTACATCTGAGTAATAATCATACCTATATAGAAAAAAAGATTTGAATAAAAAATGTGCTTTACAATCGTGGGAATTCTAGAATTGCTATGCGAATTCGTAGAAATTATAGTAATCCACAGTAAATTCGCTTCAAGTGAGGGGCGGATAAAAAGTCTTATCTGTATTTGCATCTCCGGAAAATCGAATTCGCTATCTTCTACTATCTCGGCAATACCGCTAATAGGAAATACCGCTAATAGGAAATAAATAGGGTTTGTGTAAAACATCGCGATCACTATACTTGGCCATTACGGTCTTCTGATTTTCCGATTACGTCCAGGCTGTTCATCACCGCCTTCAAATGTTAACGTTGGCGAGTAGCGCTAACTAACTCGGAATAGGACACAGGGCAAAAAAATTAATTCCCGTGTGGCCCTGATGCCAATTATGGTAAAAAAGAAAACTCCCGGCCATATATCTAATAGCTCCTGGGAATTTATTAACTCGTCATCACATTACACATCGCACTAGTGGCTCTAGCCGCTGAGATCATTCTACCCCTGCGCGACGTTTGTCCTAACACAGCGCCAGCGACGGTTCACTGTTTTATGATGAAAAACCGTATCGCGTTACACAAGAGTTTATTTTTAAATGTACACTGTTCGTCGATAAAACCTTTCAGTTTGGGATGGTGGTGTTATTATAGAGTGAATCGGTTTTTTCGTGCCGCCTCGGTCTGTCGCTCACGGCTCGCGGTCCGCCATCCGTGACAACGCGAAATTCGGTATTAAATTTGAAAAGTTATAGTATAGTTATTATTTAAGTCGTCAGGCACTATAAATTTATAACGTTTTTCGTCAGTTTTTACTCATTGTAATGTATCACTACGTAACTTTATTACTAAGTAAAAGTTGGAATATTATCGTTTATAGGATATTTTGCATTGAGTACTTTTTGTTCCTAACTTTTATTAAAATTAGAATCGATTGAAACAATTACGTAAGCTACTTGGATGAATTAAATGTTGGAACATCATTTAAAAATATAAGCAAACAAGACAAGTTTTGTGTCTTTTGGTTTAATATGTTACATAATACACAAATATAATCATATACTATTGATTGCCTTGTTGGTTGTATTGGTAAGTGCCTCGTTGGTCCCGAAGTCCTCTGTTCACTACTCGAGTCGGGAAATACAGAATTTTTCTAGGTTACATATCCTAGTAGTGGCTCGGAGTCTGGATATGTACCCGATGTATGGCAATGGTTTCACCGTCTAGACCATGGTAGGATATAAACGTAACAAGTGAAACGTATAAGTGTACCAAACTCCTCTGCCAACTTCTTTGATGACATGACTTCAGGGGTGACATTATGTTAATCATACACTATTCGCCAATTGCGAAACCTTGATAAAACAGCTTAATTTCTAATTACAGTAATCAATTAAGTACATATTCAATAGATTTCTCTAATAGTGAATAAAAATAAACTTAACTAAACTTGACATCTTAACTAAAGTTAACTTAAGTAATACTGTGTTATAAGTATGATATATACGAGTACATATATACGACATTAATAAAGATGAGTCTCCACTCAACCTCCACTTTGCTCTAGAGTCAAGGGCAGAATTAGTGCGATGTTTCCTACCGACATATACAATCAAAAAGTAAGCTCACCAAAACTATTGTAAGTATAAGAAAATAGTGATAAATGTAAAAAAACACATCAGAGTTGTAAAGATAGAAATATTCGGTGGTCGGGGCTCTCTGTCAATTCCGTAATGAATCTGGCATGATAATAACAAGTTAATGTTACTTATACAGCTGCAGAGAAACATGTACCATCTATTTATTATACCAGATCTTTGCGTGTCCGATGTATATAGATTCTAACGTCTAATTTTAATAATATGAAATGGTTAGCAAGTACGCCGTCCGTCTTATAGAAAGTTAGTGTTGTTGTGTGAACAACTGCAATCGACCTCAAATACACAACTGATTTTCTACTCCGAACACAGCATAGAGATGCTGAAACATAGAGTTCAATTGATTATGTAGAGTTCGATGTGTTTCCGCATAGAAATATTTATGTAGAGCTTTATATAACTGTATTTTAAGACACGTATGAAATACTTTTTATTTATTATTACTATTGTTTATTGTTATTTTGAATGTATGGCATATTTTTTTAAATGATATAACATTTCTTCGTTATGCCATATCATCACGTCCATATTTCCTCGCACGGGTCGGCAGAGAAGTGACTCCCAGTTCTGTCATTTATGTTCTACGTCTTATTCTTCTTTCCATGTGTCTTTTACATACGTAGTAATATTTCTTCATCTATAAATACAATGTAACTTTTATTGTTTTTAATAAACTATTTTTATTTATATTTTCTTTCGTCGTGTTGATTGCAAGTGCGACTGCGGCACTACTACATTTTCTAATTAGATTTTCTAGTAGTAGATCGGAGTCTGGATATATGCCCGGTGCAAGGCAATAGGCTCACCACCTATTCCATAGTGGGACGTGAACGTAACTGGTGAAACATGGAAGTGTTCTACATTTTTTTACCTACCCCTTCGGGGATTACAGGAATGATGTTACATTTATTATTATTATTATTATAAATACAATCAACCGAAACATTTTTCAGATAATCAGTAGACCTAGTATTTGTAGATGTCCTCGTATATATTAACGATTAATACGCGTTTGATAGTATAAAAAACTGCTCAATATCTCACGTGGTGTAGTGAAAGCTATTCAGTTGTATAATTGACGAGCGTGTCTAAATTTGATCGTTTACTGCAACTCAAACACACTAGTATCCATACTCAAACACACTAGTATCCATACTCAAACACACTAGTATCCATACTCAAACACACTAGTATCCATACTCAAATGAGACATGGATACATTCACTTGCTAGTCAGCGACGCGTCGCTACCGAGGATTACGATAAAAAGTATCGTGTAATTATACGTATGCGATACGGTGACATTGTTATCAAGTTTTCACGCTGGATCTCTTATTGGTTAGGCAGAAAGTACCCAGTGCCAAATATCCGTATCCTTACAGACTTCTCATTACTCATACATATATGTGTGTACGCCGCCCGGTTTGAAATATTTCTGATTTACCCCAACAGCCAGGATCTCATATAATTTCGTCACCGTATGTGAGTCTGCAATAAATAAATAAATTGTTCATCAGCGCAACATACATATTTTGTATAAATGTTTGTTTGGTATAATGGAAACAATTTTTGCAGCGTGAAGTGAAGGAAAATTTAAGAGACGAACTCAATTTTTCGATCATTAAGCAATTTTTAACTGTTGCAAATGACATGTATTTATGGCTAATCGCATCACGCAATGTACAGTTGGAGTGAGCGGTAAATTGCCTCTGTGTGGTCCTATAATAATAAAACCTTAGCGAGGAGTTTTCCTCGATTGCTTCCTGTCTAACAGAGTATTTAGCTTGTAATACAATACTATAAATATTATTTTCACGCAACTTTCTGTCATAAAACTTTGTTGTACAAGATTAACAAACACTTTAAATTGGCGTCGCGAGATTTATTGTAACTGTCGGTTAGATTACATCTGCGAAAAAAAGAAAGAATAAAGGAAGACATAGTTAAAAATAGAACAGTTGATTCAACGATCGAGTTTAAGGCCCGGTGTTACATGCGATCGGAGGTGAGATACAATAAATAATAAGATATATTGCATCTATACTATAATGGCTTTATTTAGTCACGTTTAAGTAAATGCCTCTTATTATTATTACGACCATATTAACCTCTCGAGCGCAGTTGCTAAAGCAACTACTCTATTCGAACAGACCCCGCTTAGTGGTTATATGGTTATGGAATCCTTAATCACTTGTAATATACAACCATATGTCAGTTATATCAATATATTTATGTGAGAGAGTTATTCAATGGTTATAACATATAATTAGATGACACCGGTAACGGCGAATGTTTTTTAAATGAGGAAATGCCCATGCCTGGTTGTGAAGGGTGGAAAGGTAGGTTAATACGTACTTAGGAAATCTTATAATTAATATATAGGTACATATATACATATAATCACGTTCGTCCCTTTCGGGTAGGCAGAGAACTGTGTACCAAATATGATATACATAGTAGGTACATATTGTTATTATTATACCAGCAGGTATCTTATACGATAGGTATTGAGTGCCAAATAGGTATATCCATTCTCACAAACGTGACATAAAAAGCGATTTTGTGTCGATTTTATGTTTCATCGATGCTTGTTTCAGTTGAATACCGTTCGCATTCATATCGTTCGCGGTATCATTCTTGTTCTATTACTCGGGCCGTTCGTTTTTTATTTCGTTCGTTTGGTGGCTAATAGAGACCGCCAATCGCCAGCACGTCGGATTGCGGCATCCGAGACGAGATTTCTAATCGACGGGCGTCACGCGCCGCGTCCCCGCCGGAACGAATCGGCCGGAGATAAGCATCGACATCAGGGGACCGGGCCGGACAACACTAGTCCCCGTAGGGCTGGCCGGATAGGTCTATTACGTAGCAATCGCTGTGGGGTAATATAGTTGTTTTTGGACCAAACGTTGATTCTGAGTAATACATATTTACATTTGTTTTATATAGAGTATTGTTAAATATAGTATATGAGAATAAGTTCCTTGTGCAGAGCTGGTAAAATGAGCATGCGTTTCCAATATAGCTATCGGCAATAATATAAGAAGTATAAATGTTAGATGTCACTGTGATACAATTTTTTTATGGCGTATTAAAAAAAATATTTATATAGAAAATGCAGATAATAAGCACTTTTAACCTATTTATTATACTGATATCAATATAAAATTATTGTACATTCATAAATAGTAGATAGTAAGATACCCAAACCTACCTACGTAAGATACCCAAATATTTTTAAGGTTCTTTTTCCTATTTTATGTAGGGATTAACATTAACGTACCTTTCTCGAACCCAAGGCTCACGAGCGTCGATAAGCTTGTATTCGCACCAGACAAACAGAAAACATGCATTGAACTGTACCACGTCAGCCCTGGAGAAGGTAATATGCGGGCGTGGGTATAAAAAATCGATCACAGTGCGCGACAAATCGAACTGTGCTATGCGATGACTCGTCGATCTGTACGCTTCGTCCCTCGCCTGCCGATAACTCGGGAGTCGACGACAAGCTTCGCTCATTGTAGGTACTCTTCAGTTACGTGTAAATAACCAGCCGGGGTTTATCATACCACCGACAAATACAAACTATAATTTAAATCCATGTAAATTATAACTGTTTATACGTGGAAGTGTATATTATTTTCCTCGGTCTATTTTGGGGTAAATCTCCTTTATAATCACTTTTAAAAGTCGCAATACGTTAATCAGCATATTTAATTTTTTTGATAAATTCGCGAGTTATGAAGCGAAAATAATATAATTTTTCGAGCACGTGGCCTGACAGATAGCTGTTGAAGGTGGAAACTGACACAGTAGGCGGAGCGCGCACCGAGCGGCTGCAGCCATTGAGATCCGTCCTCGTAACCTTTCAACGAGACAAATGTACCACGCTCGCTGCCAGCGCCGTAATGCCTTAACGGACGCCATGCCAATAATAAATGTCGACAAAAACGCCAATTAGAACAATACAATTGAATAAAGCCGACCAGCACACGAGTGGATGAGTCGGACGTTACGACGCATTAAATAACCATTAGCATCACTTCTCCATCGCCTTTCATTAATACGATCGCTGCAGATTTTTCGGTTACGAACATTTTCTAATTTCTAATTTCCAGCACGTTCCGTGTGCTCGTACCGCCCGTTGAAATATGACGAATCTAGACTGTTCTCTAAAGTTGGAGCATGAAATTGTGTGCACGAGGCGTATCGGCAATTTGCGTCAGTTTTTTTTTTATCACAGTCACGACAGGCCGGATTCTTCGTGGCGCGGCCAATCGCCGGCTAGAGCCGGTGTAATTGGGAGAAACTACTCGGCCACCACAAAACGCTGCGACTCAGCGTCCGCGGCCACCTCGCGTAGAACCCTGAAAAGACACCGCCTTTACTGTCCGATTCCTTTCGGTGCTCTATTAAGCGGGGCGGGTGGGGTCTAATTTAAATGGTTGCGCCGTAATGACACGGCCGTTGGATCGTCTATATCTACAAGTTCTAACTGTTTCGGCCCTTTTGTTCGTGTGATGATTGTTGAGCGATGGGTTATCATTTCCTTGTCGGATTGTTTGGTCCGCTTTCGCAGGTAACATGACTGCTTTTTCTGGCTCGGAAACGGTCCCGTGTCGCTCGTACTGTCGAAAGTTAATTGTACATGCATTAACTTATTTACCTTCGTTGGAGAAATATATATTGTTGTTCTGAATTCACGGAACGGAAGCCATAAAGTATGTGTCTGTCATAGTAAACCAATGTATATCCATACATTCGTGAACAACGTGATATTTTGTGTTACCTAGTTATATACATTTGCTTGGACTTTTTTCTCAGCTATCAGAGATTATTTTTGTGTTACAAACAAAAATATACACACACATAACACGTAACATCACGCCTGTAATCCCCGAAGAGGTAGACAGAGGAGTGTAATAGACTCCCACGGTACGTACTTACTTTTAAAAATATTTATTACGTTTATATTAGATTAGATATACCTAATGCATTTGTGGTCGTCATATATATAATGTTAGCACCCGTCTCTCAAGTTAATCGAGATACAGAACGAATGCTGTGCAATCTTCATGATGTAAACTCATAAAGTTTACTGTGCAGTCCCCGTAATATACAAAACAATACTACAATATAATCGTAAAGTGAACTTGCGAAGCTTTGTATCTGTGGACGATAGACCTCTGGCTCCAAGGTTCCACCGCCGACCACCGTGATTGCAATTGTTCATGTATAAAAGAGAAAGTAGAATTCGCTGAATTCTAAGCAAGATACTGGTAAAATTGTCAAACACTAATAGGTGCTTATATTAAACAAATCTTTCCCTTTGACGTATTGTAATGGCGTCCTTCAGTTTAATTTTTTTATGTACCTATTCCAATTCTAATACGCAGAAAAATAAAAATAATATTATGTATGCCTATGCCTATGCCTACGCGGTAAAAGCTGCTCTTCAGATTAGACTTTTGGCTATGTTGTACACCAACCAATTGACGAATTTACAAAGGAGCTTATAACACTTTTTACTTTTAGTGTTATAAGCTCCTTTGTAAATTCGTCAATTGTAAAATGGCGATAATATTTTACTGAATTCGTTTTCATACTTGTAATCACAATGTCATATTATTTATTAATACATACATGTATTGCTATTATTTATGCTTGGAAGAAGTCTTAAAAGCAGTTTCCACTGCAATGGGCGGGAGCTCAAAAGAACCTTGGATAGGTCGAAAACTACTCACAAACACGTACATAAGTCAGACTAGCATATAATTCAATGATCTATATAGATATTTATAAAATTAAAAAAAAAAGTAACTTCACGCCTGTAATCTCCGAAGAGGTAGGCAGAGGAATGTAGAACATTCCCACGTTTCACCAGT
>DWFO01002793.1:0-13170 GCA_018246595.1 Mimoniades nurscia nurscia | reverse complement strand
CGCCAGGTCCCTTGCGGGGTAGGCAGAGAGCACAGAGTGCCAAATATCTCTATTCTTACACACCTGTCGTGCTTTGTATTTTGTATATCTAATTATTTAATTGCATGTTATTAAAATGTTACATCACGCCTGTATTCTGCATAGAGGTAGATAGAGGAGTGTAGAGCACCCACGTTTCACCAGTTACGATTACGTCCCTCTATGGAATAGGGGATGAGCGTATTGCCATACAACCGGCACATACCTACGGACGTATTCGGACTCCGAGCGATTATTAGAAATCTAAGTTAGAAAAGATTATTATTACGAGGTGCTTATTATTAAGGAGTGTAAAAATCTAAAAACGGTTTTTTTTTGTTAATTTCATTTGACCAGAAATTAATCAGTACTTAATCAAAATTTATTAACATATGCTGTTTTTTACAGTGATGGCTATTGCTTTTTTAAGCGACTTAATTTTAATTATGACAAGAATATGATATATACAGTTTTACGGCATATATTATGGTAAGCAAAAGATTCCCCTAAATTACTTACCTTTGGTACGTTTCTACAGATTTCAGGGTAGTTTAAACGCTTAAGTCATCCGTAAGCTGTCTATGTGGTTTCTAATATGTAGTTTCGAGAAATTTTCAATTGCTACTATAGTTAACATCTCGTGTCTCCCACTTCAGCGTCCAACAGCGGTCCGTTAAATGATGTAGCAATAATATAAACCCTCATTTATAAAGTTCCTTACGACTATTAGTCGTGTCGTAATCGCAGCGCTTAAATTCTCTTCGCAGTAATTTGTACCACTTTCACACTAGCGCATTGGAATTAATCTCCTCGTTGATTTTCATGCATCCATATACGTATCATACGATACTTGTTTTGTCTATAGTGTAGTGTTTTCGATACTTGCATTTTATACTGTGCTACGTTTTTGATACTTGATAGTTTTGTAGGTATAAGTAGAGATTTTTTTATGTAGTGAGTATTATTTTTCGTTGCCTGCCTCGTTAGTTATGTTGGTTACGAGCACGACTGTCGTTCGGAAGGTACCGGGTTAAACTCTTCGGTCGGGTTTTTTCTAATTTCGGATTTTTAGTAGAAGCTCGGAGTCTATAATGCGCCCGGTGTATGGCTCACCACCTATTTCACAGTGGGACGCAAACGTAACTGGTGAAACGTGGGAGTGTACTGCACTCTTCTACCTACTTCTTTGAGTTTACGGGCGTATTGTTACGTAATACTATTCATGTTGGAACTAGTTACAGGTTATGTTGATGTCAATAAATGCATTTCCATGTCATTAGTAATGCAGTATTTCCAATAATCCGATACCTCGTCTATACTAATAATGAAATAGAATAAAGGTGAAAGTTATTATCATCAGTATATTGCGGCCTACTGTTGGACATAGGATTCTCTTGAGAGCTTATGCTCATACTGCCCACTCTGGGTATTCGCGTTGGAGATCGCACAGTATAGCTCCTCGCGTCGTCTACTCTGTGCTTCCATGGCGGCGAGGGCACGCAGCCTTGTCCCTGTAGCTTGGGGCCAGAATACGAGCTACGGTATCTCCTATCTGTCTGAAGAGTTGACTAAAACGAGGCTTCCGGGGTTGCGAGCGGCTTGAGTGGGAGCTCGAACCGCTTCTTAGCTAGCAATCACAGGAAGGACGACAGTATGCGTGGTCGCATATTGTTCTGAGAATTAAGAGACATGGGATAAAGTACCAGGCCTCTACCGAGTGTCGGGCCCGTAGGGGCGTCGTGCTAGGAGGGCACCGGTGTGTTTCGTTGGAGATACCGGAGTCCTCCTTTTACCGCTGAGGAAGGCTACCGAAGGGGTTTTAGTGAGGTAAAAGTCCTACATAAGACGGTATCTCTCCCAAGGTACCGGGTACTTTTTGATGGTTTCCCTCCGTAAAAAACTGGCATGCAGCTGTGCATAGGCAAAGTGCCTATATATGCATTTTTCTAGTCTACATAATATATTACCAGGCCATGTACCTACGCATCAAAAGTAGTGATTCCTGGTTGTTATACGAATAATAAATCGATTGTGATAAGACTTATCGCGATGAGAAGTTATCAGTGAGGGCGAGGTGCGGGATATATCATATCACGGAAAAATGTTTGAAGATGTGGAATTTTATCAAATTTATCGTAGGAGTGTATTACAATCCTGTGTTTTCCCCTCAAGGGGACACAGGCGTGTAGATAAAAAATAATCTTTTGTTTCGTCAGGAACGAAACCGAAATTACAGGTAACAAATACAATCAATTGCATTGTTTTAAGAATAACAGTTTATTAAGCAAGTTATGTAAGTTGAACGTTCATCTAACTGCACGGGCGGAGTGACTCGTAGATCTATTGCGAACTTGTAACAGTCAACGATACCTACTCAACTTGTGCACAATTAAAGCTTCGCGAAACGATATAATAATATCACATTGGACAATACGCGACGCGGTGGTATTAATTATTCTTCAAAGCTGTATTGAATTTATTCAAATGGATTTATTAATGCATTAAACACAAGTGACAGAGCGATATGCCTGTGATGTGCGAAGTGATGAGACGTGTTCTGCACACACAGCTGTATCTTTTGTATGTATTTAGAAATGTATTTCAATTATTTCATACAATTTGTATGAAATAATTGAAAAAGCGCTCTCTGATTGACTTTCCGATTATAAATTGTTCGATTTTCAAATATGGAATAGAACTATTTCAATATGAATAAGAACTTGTTAATAGTCTCTCCTTATTATGGATAAACGGCTAGGACCATAGGGTGGGACGTAGGATAGCTTTTGAATCGTGGGGAGTAGGAATGTAATACACTCCTCTGGCTACCCTAAACGTAATACAGGCGTGATGTTACGTTACGTTAACCAGTTCGTACAACATTTGATGATGACATCAAGTAAAAATATAGCAAGCAGCTGTCATGTTCTATGAAAACATAAATGTCAAGTTTAGTGCGAGAGGGCCCCTGTGGAATTAGTGAAGGGTCGTGTAGGGTGGCCGTAGAGTTGGGTTTATTGGGACGAAACTTGTATTATATCAAATAAAAACTGATTTGTTAACTTCTTACTACTTGACATCTAATTTCGAATAAATGAGTAGGAATAGAATGGAATTGAAATCTAATGAATCAAAAGAATTATTTTAAATGTGGTTAATGAAAATATTAAAATAATAATTTCATTTATTAAGCAAATCCTACCTGGTATATACAGGTTTCGTTTAGTTACTATTAACTAAACCTATAAGTTTAGTTACATAATAGTAACTATAGTTCAGTTTCATCAGTAAAGTCTTATCAATGCAGTGTCATCATATAAAGGCCGCTAGGTATATGCTCATATAATTATAAATATGTATTAGAAAAATTACTAATATTTGTTTTAAAAATAACTAATGATTTTTTTTACCTTCCTGTATTCCTAGAAGGGTTACGCAGAGAAGTGTAGTAGACTTTTACAACATACTTGATAAATACTATGTGCCGCCATAGATTAGAGGGTAAGCTTATTGTTACATATCGAGCATATATCTAGACTCCGAGCCATTACTATAAATTCTTAGTTAGAAAAATCCGGTAGTACCAGAAGCGGTAATCGAACCAAACACCTTTCGATCACCAGCCGCTATTGCTACCGCTTGACAAACAAGGCAATGATATATTAGAAAACATATATATTTAAAAAGTAGTTAATTATATGTTATATACATTAGAAAATAAGCACCGCCTCTACATTAACAGTCAATATTATCCATTGATATGTTAGATCCATATTAAATATATCTGGAAATAGTACAGAGATGTGGACTTGAGCCTTTTCATTGAAGTTCGGGTCTGATTTAGAAACTTTGATAATATTGCTAATGTTAGAAATGTCAAATAAATAAGAAATTAAAGTGGAAATTTTACGTACATTCCCTAAAGCTATACTAGAAGTGCGGACACTCGCAACGGGTCACCAATAAATATACCGACGCTGGACCCTCGATTTCATTTGCAGTACACATTGTTCCATGAATGTCCGCTAAACTGACTACGCAAATGGTTACCCTACGTAATATTGTGTAGTAAATAGTTCTTCCGTTATTGAATGTAAGAGGCTATTATCTTGCAAATGTAAGTGAATGTATCTCATGTATCCACTAAGACTATTGCTAGTTAATCTACGCCATTATGTAGTTTAGTATCGACATTTTGTACAATAATGAAAGGAGATCAGTTTAATAAAAATATGATGAATATAATGATGGTGGTGGTGGTGGTAAAAGTGATAATAGTTTTCGCCGCATGCCAGTTATATTCCTTGTAATATCAATCTACTAATACAAATCGATTTAAACATCCCGTTTTAAGAAAACGGAAACCGTCATCAGGTTATGAAATACACTTGACTGCTTCGTTGGACGTGTTGGTAGCAAGCGCGACTGTTGAACGCAAGGTCCTGGGTACAAATCCCTGGCCGAGCACTATTAGATTTTCCTAAGTTAGAATTTCTAGTAGTGTCCCGGAGTCTGGATATATGCCCGGTGTATGCCAATGGCCTCACTATCCATTCCACAATTGAACGAAAACGTAATTCGTGAAACGTGGGAGTATACTACACTCCTCTGCCTACCTCTTCGGGTATTACAGGTGTGATGCCACGTTTTGTAATATATTTAAAAATAAAAAGGTACATAATTGCACTGATTAACAAATGCAGAAGAAGCATGTCAGCTCTGTAAGGGTAGATTTGGAACGCGGTACCTCGTAAGGGATATTATGTGGTTTAATAACACTATATAAAAGGTGATAAGGAAAAAGTGAAGTAATTTGCAGCACTGATCCCTTGTAACAAGTATAATCTGGGTGCGTTGTGGCGAATCGGAAGTGAAGTGTGAGCCCCGACCAATGAAACCGCGACTCTCATACCCAGCCTGAACCTCGCTTCGAGACATTATTTCCATATTTATATGTATATTACATACCTAACGCTTTAGAATGTACCGTTCAAATGTAGTATTAAATATTGTAGGAAACATAGCCTTTCATGTAATATTATTCGTGATCAATGGCATCGATTTTTTGGCATCGGCTTTGGTTAAGCTCAAGTTGGAAAACTATGAAGAACTATGCTACTTTGGTTATTATTGGAGTAATCAACAAATAATAAACACAGTTTATATGTATATTAAAAATATCTGCCAGTATAAATATACTGCTGCGTACTGTTGTGTACTATTAATATGCTGTTGTATACTGTTGCGTTGATGGAGGTACGTATTGGGGATAGTCACAATTATGAACAAATCAATTTATCTTAATTATCACTCAATAACCATTTGCCTGAATTTTTTTTTAAAGTGTTCATTCTATTTGACTGACAGTAGTAATTTTGTCTCGCTGAGCATTATAGCTTTGCCTATAATTACAAGCTAAGGCGACCTAAATATAAATAATTCATTTACGTGCTTTAATCGAGAACTTAACTGTTTGTACCTAATGTATAACGAATGCGTAAAATTACGAATAACGACTAACGAATTACGACGCATAACGAATGAGTTAAATATAACAAATTTAAAAATAATTTAATATATAAGGGAAATTAAGTAATTCCTATCATAGTCATCCGGATAACTTGTGCAATATTAGAGAATTATTTGTCATGAAGCACATTGTTCTTAATAGCTGCTTGATGATTATTTGTTATAAACGAAGATATGGTACAGACAAAAGCAAGCATAACATCATCGGGCGCACAACGAGATTGTAAAATTGTCTTTTAAATATCTATCTAGCGGTAAATCGAGTCAGGAAAAGGTACATATAAAACGCGGGAATGGCATTTGGTAGTGTAGGAAAGGTTCATATAGAATTCTGTACATACCAGTAAGATTGCGTCTAAGTACACTCAGCAGCGTGGAGCGGTCTCAAATATTATTACATGTCTCGAGGGGAATAATGCGTAGCGCTGTAATAGTGTGTACCGAGCATTAACTTTATTATAATTCTATTCTTATTGTTTCAAGTTTTATATAACTTTATTCTTCTGAGAATACATTCACTTATACGAGAAACTGTACAACTTCTATAAAACAGCAAACATTTTTGCTTCAAATATTGCAAAATATATGTGACTAAGAAGTTTTTTACAACTTGCTGAACATAATATTGGCTCATAATTTTGTTAACTATCTCACCAGCTTTGAAGACAACCGGACCAATGATGATTTTGAAGTAAACACCGACCCAAACACTCATTTTCTGATCATGCAATGGTGTTTCATTAATAACGTGGAAATTATTGATGCCCCAAAAGCGACAAATCCGTTTATTGACGCGCTAGAGAGTGTAAATTGAGCCTCGTCAGTCATCAGAAGTCGCTCCCAAAAATCCGGCTCAGTTTCAACCATTTGAATAACGATATTTTCTATGTAAAGTGCCACTATTTCGGCGCGTTCTTTACGCGTATAAGTTCACCCGAAGTAATTTTCCGGAATTTAAAATATAAATGTGCCTGCTTTATGGGATAGTTTTTTTATTATTTAAACTTTAAATAATGTTCTACTCACGCACGTGGATGTCACTAGTAGCTTTAAAATCAGAAATATTCATACCTTAAACACGTTACGTTTGTATAGATAGGGTTTTGTGTTTGATGCTGTCTCGTACCCCACGAGGGATCTGGCGACATGATAATGTAATAACAAAATTCTGAGCTTAAGTGAAAATCTACTTATGATTAATAAACGTATCCTATTCCCGCATCAGATTAAGTTCAAGTACACTCGAGTAGAATCGGCAATGTGAAGCGGTCCCAAATAATGTTTGACGTCTCGTGGGGAATGAACCGGAGTGTACAGAACGTTTCCAGACGTAATATTGTAGATGAGTACAGATAGGCACAGAAGTGTATTTGGAAATGAATATGTTACGAATATTAAGAGTTCTGCTTACATTCGACAAATATATCCTTAGTTGTTTTTATCGTATGACCTGTTTATGTGAAAGTAATATTTCCTAGTATTTAAATTAATATAAAATCATCATCTATTGCATTCCACTGCTGGACATAAGTTGCTCCTGAGGGGTTAGGCATGCGGGGTGGGGAACACAGAGCACAGCTTCTACCACCATCTACGCTGTTGCGTATAGGCGGCCAGGACCTTTAGCTATCCCTAGACAAAGCGCCGTACCTAGATCTGCAAGCACCTGGCTTGGTCGCCTCTTACAACACCCTATATCACGGCACGAGGTCGGGGAATGTATTCTTATTCCGCCACCACACGGATACCAATATAAAACCAATCAATGATTAAATAAAAACAAATTAATCGTAAGCTGAAATATTACGCCTTTTATATTGGTAATGGAATTATTACAATTCGTCATTCAGATAATTAATAAATTAATAAGAACATATACTCACATACAAAATTAACTTTATGTACACACATGTATTTAAATATGGTATATGGTGCCAAGATTACGTCAACAATGTTCGGAAATAATACTGAAAAAACTATAAGACCTCCCTCAGGTACAATATTATGACGCAATTAGCCAAAATTATCGCAATTAAACAAAAGTAATTGAAATTGATCTAACTGATAAGACAGAAACGCATATCGTTTATAACATAATACACAAATCATTTCAATATCATTAAAGTCAGAAAGTTAATGGGAATATTCTCTCTGTGTTCTTATTTGCTCTCTCACAACAATATTATCATCATTATACTACTACTTATTTGCTTAATATATATTATAAATATGGTTTATATATTTAATACGCTAAATACCTCTTGAGGAACTAAAGTGTTGTTATTGAGTCAAATGGCTCGTCGTAAGAAAGAAAGGTAAGGAATTTCTAACAAGAGTTAACAGGCGAGAACGGTTTGATCCTGCCAAACGACTCTCTGTATTCTGTTTATTCGTTCTCGAGACAAAGATACAAGTAAAAATAATATATGCATATAGAACGTAATGTCACGCCTGTCATCCCCGAAGAGGTAGGCAGAGGGATGTAGAACACTCCCACGTTTCACCAGTTACGTTTACGTCCCATTATGTAATAGGTGGTGAGCCTATTGCCATATACCGGCCACATAACCAGACTCCGAGCCACTAGTAAAAAATCTAAACTAGAAAATTTAGTAGTGCCCGACCCGGGTATCGAACCCAGGACCTGCCGTTCGGCAGTCGCACTTGCAATCAACACGACCAATGAGGCAGTCAATATAATTATGTATATTGTATGGAATAATATTTGATTAAAAAACTATTCCTAAAATATATTATTGGGGTGTTGTGCATGTGATATATAAATTGTATATAATATGTACCTACATACATATATTGCCATATGTTTTTGGTCGAAAAGTTTCATTTTCATGTGCGTTACATAATTTTCTTCTTTGAGTCTAGTTCTCATGTGTTTCTTGTGATAATTGTTCTTTCAGTCTGATTCTCTAGTAGATTAAAATGTCAGGGGCTTGCAAGTCAGCGTAGTGGTCCGCTCGACTGCGCTGAGCTTGACATTGGCCGTCACTAACAAGATTACGTTTTACAAGCGACCCACCCCGGCCCGCACGCTCAGTAATTACATTCCGGCTATATAAATTGAAAATACGTTTGTTTGCTGTTACTTTAATTAAATAACATATAAATTATTTAATCAATCCCAAATCTGATATTCTGAATGACTGCATTATTGTACCTCGATAAAACGCTCATAATGAAATGTTCTGTGCATAAAAAAACATGTTATTATTATTATTATTATAATTAATACTAACTCTATTTGAATCTCTCTGTTATTTCATACATGTGTATATTAACGTAATACGTATTCACGTTACCTATATGACGGCGTATTTCTCTTAATAGTTTTTACGATGTAATCAAAAGAAATACGCCAAAAGTCGTCATAAGAAATGTACGCTAAACGTCGTCCGTCAAAAGACAGTTACGTTAATACGTTTAAAGTAAAAACAAAGTAACATCATAACATCACGCCTGTAATTCCCGAAGAGGTAGGCAGAGGAAAACGCTCTCACGTTCCACCAGTTACCTTTACGTCCCGCTATGGAATAGGTGGTGAGCCTATTGCCATGCACCGGGCACATATCTACTCAATACTTAAGGTATGTATCATGTCTGTAATCCTCGTACGCGTAGGAAGATGAGTAGTTCACTCCCACGTTCCACCAGTTTCTATTACGTCTTACATCGGAAAAGGTGGTAAGCCTATTGCGATACGCCGGCGCCGGTTACAAATCCGGACGCTGATCCATTACTAGAAATTTCTACTGGGATATCTAACGTAGGAACATGCGGTAGTACCCGACTTGTTAGTTGAACTCGGGATCTGTAGATCGGCAGTTGGACTTGCAACCAGTCAAATATACATTCGATGTACTGTATTCACAAAGAGTTCATGAAATCCAAATGTTAAACCAGAGTTTTGTTGTGTTTAGGCGGTTAGTACTTAGTAGACCAGATAGCTGACAGTCCAGCCCAGTCTGAAAATCAAGCACCGTGGTTCTTCTGGGTAAGAGTGTACTCATTCATTCGTGTAGCCGTTCTGTAATATGTACAACGTGCCTGTATTGTTTTTTGTTTGTTTCTCGAATATTATGTATCTGTACTAATTATATGTACCTATATGTACGTGTGTTGTAGAAACTATGGGGATAAATAAATATATTCTATTCTATTCGGTTTCATACTGTTCTGTACTATTTAGTTCTGTTCTGTTCTGTCCTACCCTGTTCTGTTTGGTTACGTTCCATTTGATGCCATTCCATTCCGTTCAGTATCGTTCCATTCCGTTCCGTTCACTTATCTTCCGTTCAATTCCGTTCATATCCATTCAGTTCCGTTACATTCCGTTCCGTTCCTATCCGTTCCGTTCAATTCCATTTCTTTTAATTCCGTTATGTATTATTGTTATATTATCACGGCAGATTTCTTACCAGGTACAAAATTAGTACAGGGTGCCAAATATCTTCAACCTAACAGTAGATCTGTAAGGTTAAAAATATTTGTCACATGCGTTTTATAACATTGTACTATACTTATTTTTATCGACAAAAACGATATGACCAGATAATGAAAAAAAAAAGTAATCTTTAGTACCTATACAAAAAATGTGTAAAAGGCACCTATTGACATTCACATCCAAGCGCACACCCACAGTGCTCTGAAAGGCCGCGTTGTGTCCAGTTGACTGGGTGGCTGCCTCGGACGACCTCGTGTCCTATTTATACAGCAACGTGCATCTCGCACCTGATCCGATTCAATAATTATAATGATAATATCTTAGGACATGGCCAGACCCGGCGTTTATTCTAATCAGAGCCCGGGTGCATCACAAGGTTTCAACGGAGCAGAATATCAATTTATCGTTGGCTTTTATCATCATTAACATATTCATTAACTCCCACTATGGACTCAATAGTGGTGAACAGACCGTTCTCAGAACAATAAAAGTTCCAATCATAGTCCCCCATGTTGTCCAAGTGACGGTGATATAAAAGAGCGAAGTGAACAAAGGGACTTTAAAGGGCCGCGAACACGATTAGTTACAAATAAAATACGTCGAAAAGGGCTATCAATTGTTAAGAAAGGACTTCCGATACGTAACGTATCATTGTTAAAAGTTTTTCTTACACGCTCATACTTTACAAGTCGTCTCACTGGGCGAGCGCGAGCGGAATGCGATTGAATTAGTTTTTCGTAATAGAAAAAGTGTGCAGTGTGTCTAAGTCCAATAGATGACGATTAGGACAGAGCGCGATGACGCTCTTTCGGCAAGGCCTATGTCCAGAAATGGGTTAATATAGGTTGATGATGAATACAAAAATTACAATACTTAAAGGTTACAATACATAAATTACAATAATTACATGAAATACAATAATATCTTATATGATATACAAATTTAATTTTTAACAATAACAATAATAATAATATATCCTTTATTGTACACCATTAAAAATATAAAAAAGGAAAACTTAAAACTAAATATTAATTTAACACAAAAGTTTTGTATAGCAACGGGTGCCTGATTGTTTGTGGACTATTGAAGACACGTCTAGAACCGATATCGGAGAGGACAGAGATTTTATCTGGTGAAAGATAACAATCTATTCACGTATTGCTGAGTGCTAGCCTTGTTATTTAACAGAAGAGATAAGTTTTGCATGTGCAATAAATTGTTTTATTTATGATTTTCTTTTTACTTACATCAAGCGGTTAGAACAATATAAGCTTCGTTTAAACATACGCAAATGACGTTCGATTTACCCGACTGATATCAATATTAATTTTGTATAACATTGTTAACTTCTTCAGACAAAGTTGGCGTTAGCTAGATATCTTATTTATATTTACCTTCAGTAATACTCCGGTTAAACATCAAATGGTGGCGAAAGTCCTTAGCGACACAACAATGTGACAAAGCAACTATCGGCAGTTTTCAACGCTTGTTTCCTCATACGAAAACATCTCACGCTACTCGTATTGCTCATCTATTACATGAAAAGCTTTCGAAAGGTTCTATTTTCGTATAGCGTTCAGTGACTTACACATGTTTTTCTTACGAGTGCCCGAAATAAGACGGCGTTATGTTTTGTAATAATAGACACTGCTCGTTACGCGTTGTGTCATAAATCTTCTATATTAAGATTTTCTTCTATGGTTGTCCTGTCATTGTGAGGAAATATCTCATGTATCGAACACAAGATACGAATTTAGCTTTGCTACCCTATGTTTCAATCGATTCCGATTTACTTTTTAATTTTATCATCATATAGCTGGATTTATTCTGTTCTAATTTATTCATTGATTTCCTAAATTAATTCATTAATAAAAAAAAGAAACATCACGCCTGCAATACCCGAGGAGGTAGGCAGAGGAATGTACAATACTCCCACGTTTCACCAGTTACGTCTACATCGCACGATGGAATAGGTGGTGAGCCTATTTTCATATACCGGGCACATATCGAGACTCCTAGCCACTACGAGGAAATCTAAATTAGAAAATCTTATAGTGCTCGACCAGGGATTTGAATCCAGGACCTCTCGTTCGGCAGTAGCGCTTGCAACCAACATGACCGTTGAGGCATTCGTGTGATGTTTTAAGGTCTATGAAATGGGGTTTACTTAGCATATCGGTCGGCTCAGGTATCATTACTTCATATTATACATATCTATGCGTATTTAAGGTTCATCTCAAAATGTTTTACGTATTAATCTGGCCATAAAGAAAGAAAGATATTCTGTCTTTCTAAATAAAATTTGACCTAAGCTTAGGTAACTAGTAAAATTTGTTTCTTTTTATTACTTCACTTAACCGTCTTTAGGCTGCTAAATTCCACTCAAAATGTAAAAGTATTATCACGTGCTCTGATAATAAAATTTGGTTGTACTTCTGACGAAACCTTGACGGCTCAAAAACAGAAGATGATACGAAAACCATAATTCAAAACTGTGCTCGTATAGGTAAGTTAGGGTGCGTAGCAGGTAATAGTATATTGTATTTAAAGCAGTTAATGAAAATAAATATAAATCAGCTAATAATATATAAAGAAGGTAATAGTTCATACTTTATTGTACTTATATTGAATTGGTACAATAGGGTCCTAAATGAGACATTTAATACTAACAAGGGAATTGTAATGAGATAATCAGATGTAACATTTAATGTTATTTTTTTTATTTCCACGCGATCAAACTTTCCGCAACTAATTAGGCCAAGGATATTTTATAATGAGCGTCGTCATTGCGTTCGCGTGATAACGACACGCGAGACACGTGACCGTGTCATACGCGTGTCACGCTCATTTTAAGTTGAATGTCACGGGCCATTACGCGCCTCTAATGTTTACGTGTAGTGGGATTTATAAATGAAATATTTGCATTGGTTTGAATGTTAAGATTTTAGACCGCACCCCTTAGGTACAATATAGTAAATTAAGAAAAAAAAATATTCTCATTTTAAAATCTCTTATAAGCGAAGTTATATGAAACGTAAAAAAATGGGGCTCTGTAAATACGAGCGGAGGGCCCTTGATTGTCTATTGGCCCTTTAATTACGTTAATTAATGATCCCGCGATACGAATTTGAAGGGAAGGGAAAGAGTATTTTTGGACGGGCGAT